>BQNB010005441.1:0-84360 GCA_026074375.1 Tanacetum coccineum | reverse complement strand
CTAATAAGAGAAAGAAAAGCAACGACCAATGTGCACTTCTAACATAACTGAGATGATTTTTAGAAAGGCGAGAAAAAAGCATGAATTCTGCAGGGAGAAACTGACATGGGCTGTCCAGAAACTCGAACAGTCCTACTCCTAGCAGACCTTTAAACGACGTCGTTTTGTAAGGGCTTATATTGTGACATTTTGACCTTAAACGCCACCGTTTGCCTCATAATTTAACTCGACTCAGAATGTTTGTGCCTTGGCTCAGATATAGTACTGGCTACAAAACACGGTCACATTTTATGCCTTCTAGCATTGACGGAGCTTCCTTAAGGCAGGAAGGGGTGTTGACCCCTCAATATTTTGTCTTCTAGTGAGTAGTTTTAGTAGTCCAATGAAATTATAAAAAGAATGTGCGTTGTTGCCCCCTTTATTTATGAAACAAACCATCAAACATCAAGATAAAAGTCAAAGTTAAAACAATCCTAAAAGTCTAAAAGCATACAAACTTAAAAAAATCAAACTATCACCACAACTAAATAAAACACAGCTTGTAGCATACCATATAAAATCAACACTTATGATCACATATTAGACTTATCAACAAACTTAAACAAACACAAACACATATCCACAAATCCACTAATAGCAAACAAACTAAAAATGAAACTGATATTATCATATATTAACGAATCAGATGGCAATGAAATGTCGGTATCGATTTTTGAAACACTGAAACAACTAAACGCTCACCACTCTTATAGATCTAACCCAACTTAATTAAACCACCCGTGTGTGTGTCTTTAGAGAGAGAAATTAGGGTTGCATGTGTTTTGCATTGATATTATGTGGATGTGAGAGAGATATGAGATGAAGACACATACTTATTGAAGAAGACACGTATTTGGCCACCTTATTAACCCTAACGACGTTGTTTATGAACAACAAAAAACGACTGCGGTTTTACTTAAACGACGTTGTAGGGGACTACAATGTATAAAAGGGTAATTTGGTATGTATAGAATGAAATGTGTTTTTTAAAAGAAAATAGAAAAGAAAAAAAATTGGGACGCGCATTAGCCGATAATATGTTATAGCTGATGATGATGTTTATGTTATAGCGTTGTTATAAAATATGTACTGAGTTGCCGACGGATAATTGGATATAATGCCATCCCAATGCACCAACCACTTTAAGAGAGGAAACAATAGCATGGCCCAATCATTAAACCTTCGTAACTGAAGAAACGATACTAACCGCATTTTTACATGTCAGAAATATTCATTGCAATTTCCACTGAATAATAATTGTACAACTGCCACCAACTTTTGTTGTTTTCTACTCATTTGATATAATAAGTTTGTCCTATACAGAAATAGATAGATATCAAATCACTAAGAGGGAGGGGTATGGTGGCGAGAGGCTTCGCCACTTCCCTCGTCACCATACCGAGAGTGCTCGTCACCGGCCAAAAACCCACACCCTCGCCATCCATACGACGAAACAAAAAGACAAAACTCACATATATTAAACGTTGCAAACCAACGGATACATTTTCAAAGTTTAAAAAAATTATTTTTTATACCCATTTTCCCTATAAATAACACCCCATTTTACCATTTTAACACACACTTCTTTACAACAATATTATTATTACTCTAAACATATAATCTTCTTCTCAAAAAAAAAAATGTCTCAACCACCAAATGAACAAAACCCGGGTTTTTTTTACCCATCTTCTTCAATCCAACCAATACTCATCTTCGCCAAACCAATCGAATCCGTCTACCCCAAGTTCCCAACACTCAAACTCGTCGCAACTGTTTCCCCCTTATGGAACGCAAATGTCACCGCCCAAACATGCTTATCAATCACAATTGACGTATCATCAAAATCAACAATACGGGTTCCAAGGTTACACGAATCTAAGAAATACGCAACAACACTTTTTTTCACAACAATCATCACAACCACCATTTTTTTCACAACACTCATCACAACCACAATTCAAAATACCCCAAGCCCAAGAACCCCGTGAACCTAAGCGAAAACAAAAAAGGACGGGGAAACAACCAGTTATCGAATTGGACGAGGGCGACGCAAATGAAGATATGGAAACAAGGCGACTCAATATCCGTTGGAATAACAAAGAAGAAATCTTGCTAGCCGAGGCTTGGATCGAGCACTCGCAGGACGCGAATATCGGAAAAGACCAACGGGATGAAATCTATTAGAACAAGATTTTTGAAGATTTCCATGACCGAACAACAGGTCCGGCGCGTACCAAAAATATGTTGACGGGGAAATGGACCCGAATGCACGGTGATTGCTAACGGTTTAACGCTTATTACAAACAGGCAAATCGTAAAAGCGGGGAAAATGAAGCT
Source organism: Tanacetum coccineum (assembly GCA_026074375.1). Lineage (NCBI taxonomy): Eukaryota > Viridiplantae > Streptophyta > Magnoliopsida > Asterales > Asteraceae > Tanacetum > Tanacetum coccineum. The sequence continues at coordinate 81,984 of BQNB010005441.1, read as the reverse complement.
GACTTGATCGAGACTGTGAAGACGGTGTACTTAGAGCGAGTTGGTAAAAAATTTCAATACCCTCACGTGTGGAAAATTTTGAAAGAGTACCCCAAATGGGATGCAGCGGAGCCGATTGATGGAGATAATCTCCAAGAGGTGTTTGGTCCGGATAAAAGAGAGCGTCCCGCCGGCAAACAACGTGTTGTGAAAAAACAAAAATCGGTTGAAACGTCGGGGAGCACCGGGGGAAGCCAATCGGAGTCTGTATCGTCCCTTGTTTCTTAAGATTATAGACGTAATTGTGATGCTGCTGAAAGAGCGTACGAGGCGTAGAGGGAAAAAGATTTAGCTATCAAGAAATGTGAAGAGATGAAGTTTCTCATGATCGATACTTCGAACTTGCCGCCTCATAAACGAGCATTCATTGAAAGGCAACAAGCTGAAATAATGAAGAAATATGAAAATATTGGTGTAGACGATTAGTTTCGTAATTTTATGTTTTTATGTTTCATATAGTTTAATTTCCTTATGTTTCGTATTTTATTTTATGTATTGTATTTTTAGTTTGTGTGAAATAAATTATGTTTGTGTGAAAAAAATTAAAAGAAAAAAAAAATAGTTAGTGGTGAGACCCAAGTGAAGAGGTGAAGGTGTGTTATGAGTGAAGGGGTATTTTTGAGTGGAGTGAAAAGCTGATGTGGCAGCCTGTGGGGCCCGTTTTGTTTTGTGGCTTAAGCCACCATACCCTACCCTCTAAACCTTCATAACGAACTTAGACTCATTTTGAAGCATCAAATGGCTTCCCTTCCCATCTTTACCGTTCTTGAACACTCCCAAGTATCGCCACCACCAGACGCTGTAGGCGACAAGTCATTGCAACTTACTTTCTTCGACTTCGCTTGGCTACGTGCTCATCCAGTCAACAATCTTTTCTTCTACGAGCTCCCGATCACTAGAACTCAATTCACTGAAACCATTCTTCCGAATATTAAACATTCGTAATCAGTCACACTTAAACATTTTTACCCTTTTGTAGGCAAGTTGATAGTATATCGCACTCCTACTAAAAAGCCCGGAATTTATTATGTTGAAGGTGATTTTGTTTCTGTTACTTTTGCAGAATGTAACCTTGACTTTAATGAATTAACAGGAAACCATCCTCGAAACTGTGACAAGTTTTACCATCTTGTACCAACACTAGGTGACGTTACTAAATTATCAGATTACATAAAGATTCCACTTTTCTCCGTTCAAGTGACACTTTTTCCCAACTAAGGAATAGCTATTGGAATTACAAATCACCATAGCCTCGCTGATGCAAGCACTCGTTTTTGTTTCTTGAAGGCGTGGACATCAATTGTGCGATCTGTTAATAATGATGAGTCATTCATAGCTAGCGGCACTAGGCCATTATATGATAGAATGATCAAATATCCAATGCTAGATGAAGCTTATCTAAAGCGTGAAAAAGTTGAAACTTTTAATGAAGATTATGTAACTCAAAGCCTAGCTGGACCGAGTGACAAACTTCGTGCCACACTTATCTTGACACGAGCTGTTATCAATCAGTTAAAAAATAGGGTATCAACCCAACTGCCAACACTAGAATATGTATCATCTTTTACAGTAGCATGTGCTTATATTTGGAGTTCCATTGCGAAATCACGCAATGATGAGTTGGTTCTATTTGGTTTCGGAATTGATTGTAGAGGACGTATGAAGCCACCTATATCTGCGGCCTACTTTGGCAACTGCGTTGGGGGTTCTGCGGCGGTTGCAAAAACCAATCTTTTAATTGGAGAAGAAGGATTCATAACTGGTGCGAAATTGATAGGAGAAAACCTACGCAAGACCTTGACTGATTACAAGTGTTTGAGCAAATCTTTGTAACTGCTCTTGAGCCCTAATCCTTAGGAGATCCTGCAGCTACTCCTTTGTCTCTTAGGCTGAAATAAGAAAGAACACCGTTAGCTCGCCCCGGGTTTTGAATCCGAGACCAAGCTCCGGCGTGAGAGTAAGTGTATGCTTGGTATAAGTTTAAGTGAGAGAAACTAGAGAGAGAGTCGAGAGAAGTTTATGTGTAGAACTTAACCTCTTCATATGTGTGAATAGTTCTTTATATACTACCTGGGCTTAACTCCAAGATACAAGTGTTGTGGAAGCTAAGTTGTCTTATAGAGGCAGCACGTCGATCGCTAGCATGTATCAGACTTTGTCTTGTATGTCCAAGTTGTCTTTTAGGGGCAGCTTGTAAGTCGCTGGCATGTATCAGACTTTGTCCTCAGGGTCAAAGTTGTCTTCATGCTCCAAGTACTTGTTGTGGACCAGACGTCTGTGATATTCGTACATCGTACGTCAGTCGTTAGTGTACTAGCTCCGATGGAGACAATGCTGCTCTTTGCCTCCTAAGGAGACTAGCTACTCCTGGCTGACCCTTGCCTCCTGAGGGGACTAGCTAGTGACCTACCTGGCTGGCTGGTCCTTGCCTCCTGAGGGGACTAGCTACTCCTGACCGGCTGGTCCTTGCCTCCTGAGGGGACTAGCTACTCCTGACCGGCTGGTCCTTGCCTCCTGAGAGGACTAGCTACTCCTGACCGGCTGGTCCTTGCCTCCTGAGGGGACTAGCTATTGACCTACCTCCGGAGGAGCTACTACTCCTTAGTTATTACCTCTGAACCTAAGGTGGCCTTCGTCACCCCAGCTATTCCAGTGGACCGTTCTAACATGGAGTAGTTTACCTTAGGAAAATTAGGAGTTAATAGTGATTGTCTCCCCCTAAGCATCCGGGGGAGACCATACCTCATCATGTCCCCCCAGTCTAGTATTAACGTATTGTTAAATAGTTAGTGCTAGACTTAAAAAAGAGAAAGCTTGTCCAGTCGACCAAGCTACCCCGTCGTAGGGTATGTCGAAAAACAAAAAAAAAGTTTTTTTTACCGCGTAAAATCGAGGCGAGAATGTCATTACTTTGGCTCGTTGCTACGGGACTATCGGGACGTACCCACACCAACTAGCCCGCGTACCATGGGTTTCCTAGGCCCAACATCACCCAAGCCTCCTAACCTTAGATTTTCCCCAAGGTACTATAAATACCATCCTTACTTCTCATTTTTACCTCTCATTTCTTACAAAAACTTTCACCTACATTTATAAAGTTCTTGTTTTTTTATATCTCGTTCGGAGTCCTCATCCAGAGGCACGCTCGTTGTCTCGAACGGAGGTTGGTTTGGTTAGAGATTCATCCAAAGTAATTTGTATTGTATCTTGTCTAGAGGTGAGTCGTATAGAGCCCGTCCGGGGGATTAGATCTTGACCGGAGGTTGCTTGTTTGGCTCGTCCGGAGTCGATTCACTTGGTTCGTCCGGAGTTGACTTGGATCTTGATCGGAGGTTGTTCACTTGGCTCGTCCGGAGTCGGTTCACTTGGCTCGTCCTTGAGGCGTTTGGTTTTTGCTCGGCCAGAGCTTGTTTGGCTCATCCGGAGGGGGTGTCGTTTTTGCTTGGCCGGAGCTTGTTTAGCTCGTCCGGAGGGGGTATCGTTCGTCCGGAGTTGGGCTAGTCCGGGGTTGATTTGTTTGAGCTTGCTTGGGTAATTTTGATCGGAGTTGGTTTGTTTGAGGTCGTTAGTTCGCCCGGGTGTAGTTTTTCTTTGTGCTCGCCCAGAGGTGATTTGTTTTGTGCTCGCCCATAGGTGATTTGTTTTGTGTTCGTCCGGGTATCGTTCGTCCGGAGTTGGGCTAGTCCGGGGTTGATTTGTTTGAGCTTGCTTGGGTAATTTCGATCACGTGCGGAGTTGGGTTGATTGAGCTCGTCCGGAGGTTATTTTGTTTGAGTTCGTCCGGAGTGGTTTTTCTTGGCCGAATTTCTCAACCTTTCCTTAAGGTATTCTTTGATTTTCACCTTACTTTACTCATGGCTAAAAAAGATATGCATATTTATGTTTCCCACTTGAAGGATGCCGAACTTAAGACTTTAATTGCCACTTATGATATCCCTTTAGACTTGAGGCCTCGCCTGCCTGACTCCAACTTTAGGATGAGTATTCTTCCAACCGGGGATACAACCATAGGTATATATTCTAGGATTTTTGACTCTTTGGGTGTTAGGATTCCTTTTTCCTCTTTCCTCCTAGCGGTGTTGAAATATTTTAAGGTGCATATTTCCCAGCTGGTTCCTCTAGGCTTAACCAAGGTGATCACATTTGAGGTTCTCTGTCAGAGTTTAGGTATAGAGCCTACGGTTACTTTGTTTCGGGTATTCCAGACACTTTCTTAGCATGGGGATTGGTTTTCTTTTGCGAAACGTGGGGGTTCTGCACCTGTGTGTATGGAAGTTACTAAGTCTGGGTTAAAACAGTAGAAGGAGAAAATTTTCTTGATAGATCGTAGGGCTATTCCATTTCACATGCCTTGGAGACATCCCGATTCATGTATCACAGACAAGGTTCCCACCAGTTTTAATTAGGATCACATTGACCGATTAAAGGCTCACATTGTGAAGCTTCGTGATATCCCGGAGGGGGTGCTTGTTCGATCTGGGCTTAGTAGGGTTTGGCGTAACCCAATGTGTAATCCCGTGCTAAGACGTTCTGATAACACCGGTAGGAGGGACTCATTATTTTTTACTAAGTGTTGTTGTATAGCTCTTCTTACCATACCTAACGAATTTTTTCACTTCCCTTTTTTTTACAGTTATGAGTATCCATGACTTTATTTGCATGCCTTCCTTAGAGAAGGCCACAGTACGGGAGGAACCACATGAGCTAGGGACTTCTATTTTGGGTAGAGTTGCTGACCGCACCACACCACCTGCTCCAGCGGGTACTACCATCCCTCGTGCTTCCCCAAAGGAGATGTAGTTGCAAAGGCTGATCACGCGGCCAAGCGAAAAACCTCTACTGGGCCGGAGATATCCACCAATACAACCAAGAGGACCAGATTGAGTCAGAGAGTGTCTAGGGCAGGCTCTAGTGGGTTAGCAGCTGGAGATGAGGTCGAGCAGACTGATGATGGTACTCTTAATGATGATGGTCAGCGTGATGGGTCAGAGTTTGCCAGGGAAGATGTTTGGAACCTCAACGATGTCGGCCAAGGTGAGCATATAAACGTTATCCCACTTCGAATTTTTGATCCGAGCCTTGGACTAGATGTGACTTATCCTCCCATTCTTCTTCCAGATAAGGAAGTTGAGGCTCATGCTGAGCTGTCTGGGGGCGTAAGGAGGACTACCCGAGCCAGTTCTCACGCATCTCATAGTAAGCTTGTCTCTTCATTTACTTTTTCTTCCCATTATACTAGGTCTTTGTCTTATATGCTTTTCTTTTCACTGTTTTTTGCATGCAGGTGTTATCGAGGATGTATCTTCTCCTGCTCAGGAGGCTATGGCGACTCCTGGTACTCAGCCCCTGGATACTGATGCTGGTACTGATGAGATTGCTAGTGATGGAAATGTTGATTCCTATTTTGATGCTCGAGTTAGCAATACTACTAGAGATGTGCTTGAGAGGGATCTTCTTTCTTTTGTCCCTAGACCTTATTACATTCCTTATCCCTATGACGAAAATAATGGATGTGAGTCTCCTCCCTACACCAAGGACGATTGGGACGAGATTCATGGAGTAAATCTTGGTTTGCAGAGGAAAGAGCTTTATAAGGATCCCAAGGTTTGCCGAACTGCTATTGATCATTTTCCTACGCCAGCTGAGATTCATCGATTGCACGAGCTCTCCTCAGTTGAGTTGTCTGATCGTATGAGCGTGTTGCAGTGTCAGTTGATTACTCATGGGCGCGCATTTCATGCTCGTTATGACCACTCCTTAAGGGAAGTTGAGCGTCTCGCGAAACGGTGTGCACAGCAGACACAGATCATTAAGAAATAAAATGCTGACCTTAAGCAACACAAGGAGTCTACTGTTCATGCTAGTGAGGAGGTGTCTTGGTTAAATGCTGATCTAGGGGCCCTTAAGTCTAAGTGTGAGGCCACTGAACATAAGCTTAGCAGTTGGGACAAGAAACATAGGAAGTATAGGAGTGAGAGGGACACTCTTGCCAAGGAGAAGGCAAAGATTGAGGAAGAGCTTAAGTCACAGTTGGAGCATCGTGAGAGGCAAGCTGAGGAGATCCAGGGCAGCATTACCTCCTTCTTTCAGTCAGATTTCACTCCACTTGTCCGAAGGTTCCTTAAGAGTAGTGAGTTTAACCGAGCGTTTGCGGGGGTGTTGAATACGGCGATTAGTGTTGGAGTCGAGCGTGGGCTGCGTATGGGTCGTACTGATGAGGAGTTCAGAGGGTTATCTCAGAGAGTTGCTGGTTTCATTCCCGATGCTAAGGAGAAGTTTGATAGAGTTATTGCTGCTTTTCCTGACACTACTTTCCCTTTCTTGGACAAGGTTTCTCAACATTCTCAGAGCTCTTTGCAAGACATTGCTCGACTTGAGCCTGACAGGGTGACACCTTCTTCTCAGCCTTCCTCTGCTACTGCATCCTTGAGGACCAACACCCATGCACGACACTCTACTTCCTCATCCGGGACTTTTGGTCATACTAGCACTCCAAAGCACTTGAAGAAAAAGAAGAAGCCCGTTGAGAGAGGAGGGCCTTCAGCTGCTTAGACTAGCCTTAGATTGCAGTTATTTTGTTTATGTAACTAGCCTTGTGTTTCGGGCTTTAAGTGCTTTGTAAGCAACTTTATATTTTGGATGTGATTGTAACCTTATTAACTTTCAATCTTGGTGGTTACTTATGCTTTTTTATGTTATTCCTCCCCTGAATGTATGTTTGTTTATTTTGTCATATGTTGTAACACACTTTGTCATTTGTCAGACAGGTGCCTAGACTTATATAGGCATGAGGCAACAGCTTTCGGGCTGTAACCCATGCGCTGGAGCGTGAGCCAAACCTACCTTAGAGGTTTCTGGGTTAGGCTAGACATTATTGTATTTTGTAGTAGTTCTAACCAAGGTTTTCAAGATTGGGATCCTACCCGGGATCGTTTTCATCTTTGCAAGATCGAGATCGTAAGGTTGGATTAGGATCGTAAGATCCTATTATAATGTCATTTTTAATAGTTTTGTAATATTATACAAATCTACAAATTATTATATATCATAAATACAAAATTATATGAATGTTTCATACGAATGTTGTCTTAAATAATAATTATGAAATGTTTAAGAAGATTAACTTGTTTTTTAAATTCTAGGAAACACAACCCACAAATTCATAATTTTTTAGTTTGTGGTTCAAGAAAAGTAAGATCGGATCGGAGTAGATCTTAAGATCCTATGGTCAAGATCGGGATCCTCTAAGATCTTAAGCATGCAAAGATCCTATGTAGGATATGGATCGTTTTTACTTTGCAGTATCGTAAAATCGTAAGATCCTAAGATCAGGACCGGGATCCTGAAAACCATGGTTCTAACATACCCATATGCCTGTGATAATGTTTAAACTTAAATCAATATGCCTGCGTTACCCTTTCCCACCGGTGCGGCTTGCGCTCGTATGTATTTTGATGCAACATTCAAATTAATATTCTCGTGTTGCTTTCTCCATCCGATGTAGCTATTCACCGGAGAGTATTTATTATGCGCGAAGGGGAGAAGTGTTTGTTCCCCTCCCTTCCGCTGCAGAGTCAATTAGCAGAGGTTGCTCAGCCTAAGCACCAATGGCATCAGTTTCACCATTGGGGACAAATTAGTAGGAGTCACCCTATTCATGCGGAGGTAGCGAGCCATCCGTCGTTGTATAGCCATGTTATGATAAAAAAAAATTCAAACATATAGTCTTAAGAGAAAATATGGGAAAATTTTGTTTCATTCATATCATACTAGAAGAAACAATACATCAATAATATCTAAGGTCTCCTCCGGAGCAAGTCTATACTTTGAAAATTGCTTCTCCGGTAGGGATACATAGTAGAACTAAAAGGTACCCTGGTGTTTTACATGTAGCACCTTCGGAGGTTACAAGCATGCCAAGTCCTTGGTATCTCTTCCCCTTCCATGTTACTTAGCTTATAAGCTCCGCTTTGGAATGCTTGGATAACTTTGTAGGGTCCTTCCCAGGTGGGTCCTAGCTTGCCTGTGTTAGCATCCCTTGACACTTCATTTCTTCTAAGTACAAACTCTCCCACCTTGAACTGCACATGTCGTACTTTTTTGTTGTAATACTTCTCGACATGTTTCTTGTACCTAGCCTCCCTTATAGCTGCTATTTCTCTTCGTTCTTCCAACAAGTTTAAGTTTAGACGAAGCTCCTGATCATTAGTTTTTTCGTTCACGCTGGATGTTCTGTGTGTTGGCATGCCGATCTCTGCAGGGATGACAGCTTCGATACCATAGGTTAAACTAAAGGGTGTTTCACCATTGCTGGTCTTCTTCATGGTTCGATGTGCCCACAACACATTTGGCACCTCCTCAGCCCAAGCTGATCCTCCCTTCTCCAGTCTGGTCTTAACTCCTCTCAAGAGGCTTTTATTTGCTCTTTCTACTGCTCCATTCCCTTGGGGATGGTAAACTGAGGTACAGATTAATTTGATCATGAGCTTTTCTGCCCACTTCTTGAAAGGGTCATTCACAAACTGGGTTCCATTATCTGTGACAATGGTAGCTGGGATCCTAAACCTGCAGACAATATTATCATAAGCAAACTTTACCACCTGTTTACCAGTAATGGTAGCTAGCGGCTTCGCCTCCATCCATTTAGTAAAGTAGTCGATTGCCACGATTAGATACTTCACCCTTCCTAGCCCTTCCGGGAGAGGTCCTATTATATCCATACCTCACTTCATAAATGGCCATGCATATGTTACTAAGATCATGTCTGCCTTAGGGAGTCTGGGTACGGCTGCATGTGCTTGGCAGTCATCACATACTCTGATCAACTCCCTGGCATCTCTGTGCATAAAGGGCCAAAAGTACCCTAGGTTCATGGCCTTAGCCACTACTTGTCTAGGCCCTCCGTGTATTCCACATGAGCCTATGTGCACCTCTCTGATAACGTAATTGGCCTGTAGAGGACCTACATACCTCATCAATGAAACCAAGTAAGACTTCCTATACAAGACTCCATCTTCTATCGTATAGTTTCCAATTTTTTCCATCAGGGTTCTAGCTTCAACAGGGTCTTCGGGTAGCTTTCCTTTTTCTAGGTAGTCTTGGATCAGGGTCATCCAAGTCGGGCCTTCTTCCTCAACCACCACGTTAACCTCTTGTGCTTCGATGGAGCATTCATTCAACACCTCTACTAGTACTTCTTTGGACAGGTGGTCGAATTGGACTGCTGCCAACTTGATAAGAGCATCGGCCTTCCTGTTCTTTGCTCTAGGGATATGAGTTATTCGAAACCTGTTGAATGCACCAGCTAGCTCCAAGACCTTTTCCCGATATTTTATCATTTTTTCACCCTTGGCTTCATACGACCCTTCCACCTGACTAGCCACTAGCTTAGAGTCTACGAAGGCATGGATGTCCCTCACCTGCATCTCCTTGGCTATCCGCAGCCCAGCCAGTAGGGCTTCATACTCAGCATCATTGTTGGAGTTAGAAAAGTTCAAGCAAAGCGCGTAAGAGTATTCCACATCGTCTGGGGCTATCAGGATGAGGCCAGCTCTAGATCCTTTATTGTTTGAAGCTCCATCGGTATATAGTCTTTATGCCTTCGGGCCAGGAGTAAGATCTCCCCTTGCGTTTGAAGGTTCTGGGATGTCTTCCACTCTTGGGTTGTTAGGCACCTCTACTGTAGCACTTATCTCTGTTGGAGTGTCTGCTAGAAAGTCTGCTAAGACCTGGCCCTTTATTGCTACCCTTGGCATGTATGTTATGCCGTAAGCCCCTAATTCAACAGCCTATTTTGCTAACCTTCCTGACGCTCCCGAATTGTTCAGTATTTGCCCGATCGGGCTTTCAGTTATGACCTTGATCGGGTGAGCTTGGAAATACCTCCTTAACCGCCTAGCCGCATGGACTAGGGCCAGAGCGAGCTTCTCTATTAGAGCATAGTTTGTTTCCGACCCTTGCAAAGATCGAATGACATAGTGTATAGGCATTTGACTCCCGTTCCTTTCCTTCAGGAGCACCGCACTAACTGCTTCATTTGCTGCGGCCAAGTAGATCATCAGGGTCTCGCCCATCTTGGGGGTAGTGAGGGTTGGCAACTCAGATACCAACTTCTTCATCTCCAGGAATGCTGCTTTAGCGGCCTCTGTCCATCTGAATTCCTTCTTGTTAGTATATTTTTTCAATGTGTCTAAAAAAGGTAAGGATCGTTCGGCCGACTTAGAAAAAAAAATGATTTAGGGCTGCTAGCTTCCCACTTAGAGACTGCATCTGCTTAAGGGTCTTGGGTGACGGCATGTCCATGACAACTTTTACTTTTTCAGGGTTAGCCCTTATGTCCTCTGAAGTAACTACATAGCCCATGAACTTTCCTTCCTCCATAGCGAATGAACATTTCTTCGGGTTGAGTTTCATGTTTATCCTTCGGAGAGTGGAGAAAGTTTGTTTTATATCTTTTATGATGTCTTGTTCAGTCTTACTCTTAATCACAATATCGTCCACATACGCTTCTAGGTTTACCCCTATCTGCTCCTTGAAGGCAGAGTCGACCAACCTCTGATATGTTGCCCCTGCATTCTTGAGACCAAAAGGCATCTTCGTGTAACAGAAGACTCACTCCCTCTTTTGTATGGAAAGCCGTCTTCTCTTCATCCTTCTTTGTCATCTGTATTTGGTGATATCCCTTATAAGTATCCAAGAAACACTTATATTGGAATCCCATCAATGACTCAATCTTCCAATCGATCTCCGGAAAAGGGTATAGATCCTTTGGGCATGCCTTATTCAGATCTTTAAAGTCGACGCACATTCTCCAACTCCCATCGACCTTCTTAACCAGCACCAGATTAGCAACCCACGTGGGGTATCGTACCCATCTTAAGATACCGGCCTTGAGCCATTCATTAACTTCATCAGTCACCACCTTCCTCTTGTCTGGGGCGAGACTCCTCTTCTTCTGTGCCTTTGGTTCAATGTGGGGGTAGGTATCTAGGCTATGCTCCGTTATAGCCCTAAGGATACCCGTCATGTCTGCTGGAGTCCATGCAAAGATGTCCACATTCTTTTGGAGGGTATGTATTAGTGCATGTCTGCACTTAGCTGACAGACCTCCTCCGATGGTGACGAGCTGTTCTGGGTAGTTATCATTTATCACTATCTTTTCCTCGACACTAGACTTGGGTAGTCTTCTTCCTTTGTCAAGTTGTCGCCTTCCTTCTGTACCATCTAATTGCATTGGTTCCTTTCCTGGTCTCCGGGGATGAGTCTTTACCGGAGCCAATGAAAGTCTAGGGTTAGCCATTTCCGAGCTTCTCTGCATCAGAGTAGGATCCGTTACCCGCGCATGTCGACTTAGGTCTTAAGCTTCCTCGATCTGTCTACATTCTCTTAGAGTCTCTCTAGTGGTGGATATAGTGGCTATCTCGTTCGAAGTTAGGAACTTCATCATTGAGTGGATAGTGGAGGCTACAACTCCTAAGCTCCTCATCCCCATCCTACCTAATAGAGCATTATACGGGGACGGACTCTTGACTACCGCAAACTCCATTATGACCATTCGGGTTTTCCCGCATTCCCCCATAGTGACTTCCAAATCAATAACCCCCATGAGGTAACTGACTTTTCCTGAGAATCCCACCAGTGGTATTCGAGATTCTCTCAGCCTCGACCTCGTTCGGTAGCTAAGACTTCTGAAGCAATGCTCGTACATAACCTCTAAAGAGCTACCACCATTAACATGTATCCTTCTTACCCTGAAGCCTTCAATCATGGCCTCCACTACCACAGGGCAATTCATCAATTGATTTCGAGGCACTAACGGGAATGTTATCGCGTTATCCGTCCAGTACTCCACCCTCTCGTAGGGCCTCTTCTAGTACCCTTGGGATCTTACCATGTTGATAACCTTTTCTTTTCCTTTGGCTGAGCCCTTGCCCTTCTGACCGCCTTGCCTGATATCCTTCACCAAATGAGCCAATCTTCCTGAGGCCACTGCCTCTTCAATCTGTTTCTTAAGGTAATAGCAGTCATTCATGTTATGACCCCGGTCTTGATGGTAGTCACAGAACTTGTTCATATTTCGCTTCTCCGAAGTTCCCACCATCAGGGGTAGTGGAGGGAAGTTCACATTATCCATAGCGAGGATCTTTTTTGAAGTTTATATCAGAGGTGTGAAGCCTTCTCTTCCAGCGTAGGGAGCATAGATCCCTATGTTTCTTCCTTCCCCCTTCTATGACTTCTGTTTCTAGACCCATTTTGGTGTTCCGACCAGCCGGCCTTGCCAACACTCTTTTCCCATCGAGGAGATCTGATGGTTTTGTTTGTGTCTGCAGCCGCCTCTCCTCTGATGAAGGCCCAGACTCTCTCCCACATCTCGTCAACCGTTTTTGGGATTTTATCATTGAGCTTTTTGGATAGCTCTAGGTGACCATGCCCATGCATGAACGCTGATATCCTTAGTACTGGAGGTACCCCTTTGATATGTGCACTCTCTACCTTAAAATAGTCCATGAATGCTTGCAACCCTTCATTTGGCTTTTGCTTGATGCCGTGTATCTCCGTTGGATCATTGTCATACCTTTTTTGCTGCGAGAATTCTTCTAAGAACTTGCTACTCAACACTTCAAACCCATCTACACTCTTTGGGTCTAGGCTATCAAACCAGTTCCTCGCCGAGCCACTAAGGGTCTGATGGAACATCTTACACCATACCGGCATAGGCCACTCTTTTTGCTCAGCTGCGGCAGAGAAGATGCTTAGGTGATCTTCTGGATCTTTGTTTCCTTCATACACCCGGATGTTTGGTGGTAGTTTAGCTCGCCGATGGTATCTAAAGCGTGTGATCCTAGAGATGAAAGGCATTGGCTTGGGCCGTCTATAAGGCATGCTCAAGTCCTCTGAACCACTGTCAGACACGGTGTCATACCCTGAGTCTGAACTTGACTTCCTTCGAGAGGCCCTCACTGATTGAGGCTTCGACTTAATACTTTTAGACTTTGATCTACTTCGTGCCTCTGATCTTACCGACCGGTGGGACTTAGAGGTCCTTTTCTTCTTTGAGACATTCTTTTGATGCTTCCGAGCAGTTCGAGTCCTCCCTCGACTCCTTGACCTGGAGGACCCATCAGAAGAGTATCCTCGTACTTCTTCTGCTGAGGGACTCATTTGAGAGTTCTCTAACCCCGCTTCACCTGACTCCTCGTTGAAGAGCTTGCGAGGGGTTACCTTCTCTTGACCTCGGTTGTCAAGCTTTTTGATCATGGTTCTTAGTACATCAATGTTTTCCTTCACAAATGCTAGAGAGAGGCCTCCTTGAGCTTGTCCGGCAGGAGCAGAGGTTCTTCCCGGGGGAGTCCTCCCAGTCCCAAGTGCCCTGGTGTTCAAGTTTTCACCCTCCTCCAGCTGAGGACCCTTTGTACAACTATCCATTACTTAGAAATTGGTAGATTGGTATTTCGGGTCCCACGGATGGCGCCAATGTTTGAGCAAATCTTCGTAAATGCTCTTCAGCCCTAATCCTTAGGAGATCATGCAGCTACTCCTTCGTCCCTTAGGCTGAAATAAGAAAGAACACCGTTAGCTCGCCCCAGGTTTTGAATCCGAGACCAAGCTCCGGCGTGAGAGTAAGTGTATGCTTGGTATAAGTTTAAGTGAGAGAAACTAGAGAGAGAGTCAAGAGAAGTGTATGTGTAGAACTTAACCTCTTCATGTGTGTGAATAGTTCTTTATATACTACCTGGGCTTAGCTCCAAGACACAAGTGTTATGGAAGCTAAGTTGTCTTCTAGAGGCAGCACGTTGGTCGCTAGCATGTATCAGACTTTGTCTTGTATGTCCAAGTTGTCTTCTAAGGGCAGCGTGTAAGTCGCTGGCATGTATCAGACTTTGTCCTCGGGGTCAAAGTTGTCTTCATCCTCCAAGTACTTGGACCAGACGTCTGTGATATTCGTACATCGTACGTCAGTCGTCAGTGTACTAGCTCCGATGAAGACAGTGCTGCTCCTTGCCTCCTAAGGAGACTAGCTACTCCTGACTGGCTGACCCTTGCCTCCTGAGGGGACTAGCTATTGACCTACCTGGCTGGCTAGTCCTTGCCTCCTGAGGGGACTAGCTACTCCTAACCGGCTGGTCCTTGCCTCCTGAGGGGACTAGCTACTCCTGACCGGCTGGTCCTTGCCTCCTGAGAGGACTAGCTACTCCTGACCGGCTAGTCCTTACCTCCTGAGGGGACTAGCTATTGACCTACCTCCGGAGGAGCTACTACTTCTTAGTTATTACCTCTGAACCTAAGGTGGCCTTCGTCACCCTAGCTATTCTAGTGGACCGTTCTAACATAGAGTAGTTTACCTTAGGAAAATTAGGAGTTAATAGTGATTGTCTCCCCCTAAGCATCCGGGGGAGACCATACCTCATCAATAAGGATGGAATCCTAAAGGACGTCAAGGAATCTTTTAATGAATTGGTGTCGTCTGTAGGAATGCCAACAACAATGACATGGGTGTACGGAACACCAAAGCTCAGATTCTATGACATGGATTTTGGGTGGGGGAAGCCAAAAAAGCTCGAGACGGTTTCAATTGATTATACTAGAGCGATATCTATCAACTCTTGCAAAGAATCGAATGGAGATTTAGAAATTGGTGTTTGTATTTCAGCAACTGAGATGGAGAATTTTGTTCAAATATTTGACAATGGATTAAAAGCGTATCTTTAAGTTTATCTCATTGTTCTTGTTAACGCCATATAGTTGATTTATGTTGTTTACATTTCCATTGAATAATCTTATGTACTAAAAATAATTCATCGTGTAAAGCTTAGGCGGCAAATACATGATTGTAACAGAGCAATGTTATCTCTTATTGGTTTGTTATTTCAGTGTTCAAAAGTTTTCAGGATATATGGAGATGATGTGTTCAAATCACTCTTCCTAAACAAAAATATTCCCATACATAACTAAAAAATTACAGTAATACAGTAATAACACAGTGATACATATCCATTTAACTATGCATGCAATTTGTAAAGTTGTGTTACCAACCATAAGAATGATGAACACATTTTGAAAATCCACTTATGATGAGGATCATTACCAAACATCTATTACAAGCCATGAATACAGCAAAAAAAACAGCAAAATACTACATAACTTATATCAAACAGGTTCGATTGTGATCCATAATTACACATGGCACAGAGCACCTACCTTTGCTGGGGCACTCCTCAAAACAACCTCCACAATGGTGAAGATCATTTCTGATGTCTACACATTTATCATTACAGTGGTTGCGGCAGACATAACATCCTTACTAACTTTCCAAACAGCACACTGTACCACCCACGGATTCTTTTCAGGATTGGAGCAGAAGTATGGGTCATTTTAGCTCACTTTACTTTATGGTTAGTTTCATATGAACTTGCATACACACTTTTATACGATTAAGTAACAAAAGTTTATGAAATTAACCAAATAATGTGCACAAAAGTACGGATACCATGAGTAAAAACATGTACAATTTAAGCGTTATCAGAGGCTCAGATTTGTAGACAACCGAAAGAAGAGGATCAATCGGCCATGGCTACAAATTTAGTAAATTGCCCCACCAAGATGCAAATAATATCACTTTGGTCTGAAGTCATTAAAAAACATTTAAACTTTATCATCACAGCCTCTTACATTACCCTTTTATATAAAAGACGACTTGACAAAACTCAAACACCGACACTTCTGACAAAACCTGCCTTGAAAAAA
Organism: Tanacetum coccineum; assembly: GCA_026074375.1. Lineage (NCBI taxonomy): Eukaryota > Viridiplantae > Streptophyta > Magnoliopsida > Asterales > Asteraceae > Tanacetum > Tanacetum coccineum. The sequence goes on along the minus strand of BQNB010005441.1, from coordinate 66,201 downwards.
CACAGTATTTTTGTATCTTCCTGACTTAAACATGCCGACATCACCGATACGTATATTCCCAACAATCAAAATCCTTAAATTTTTAGGAATGGGTTCAAATTATAAGCCCATCTAGTCCCGTTAACTGTGTAAGCTAAAAAATGGAGACAGTCAAAGGATTTAAGTTAGCCTTGTTATACGCACATATTAAAAAACGATGGGTACAAAACCCAACTTACCTTTAGTACCTAAACGACGCTAGTATTTTAAAAGACATATGACAAAATCGACTCAGATTAATTCATGCCTCAGTTGCGATCATAGAGGTTGCTAAGCGGGCCATCCTTCCATTTTACATCGCAAAACAAAAAACTTCAAAATATCATCACTACTAAATAAAATACTGGTTACAAAATCAGCACTTATACCACAACTTATACAAAACACATACACCGATACATGGCTTATAACTCCAAGTCATAAATAGTTCATTCACTTATGACCATAGCTGTTGGACTATTACGACAACAACCCGAAGTTCGATTACGGAACGCTAGATCGCGGAATATATCGAGCACAAGCAGCAAATAACAAAGACACGAGAGACTACTACAAAGAACCGAAAACCCAAAAAGTATAACCGAATGATTATATTGTATAACCACAAAACCTCAATCAGTTTACAAGAAAGAATAAGAAGCATGCGTGTGTTTTGAGACCTTCACCCCCTACCTCTATTTATAGAGGTGAGGGGCAACCGACTAAACCATCAGCCGAATCAAATACACATTCCTAATAATCTATCACTTGCCTTGTAAGGCAAGTAACGTACATAAAGAAACTAAACACATTCCTAGTCGGCCATGACTATACTAACAAGGCTTATACACTAACACTAACAATTTCCACCTTAGTGACAAGACTAGTTAGCCCTGACACTAAGTATCTCCATGTAATACTTAAACTTTGGACCTGGAACCACCTTTCTAAATGCGTCAGCTTCATTATTTTCTGTACCTATCTTTGCCACTTCAATCTTTTTAGATTCCACGATCTCCCTGATGAAGTGATACCTCACGTTGATATGCTTCGTCCTCTCATGAAACATTGCATTTCTTGAGAGATGAATTGCACTTTGATTATCACAATTCACTTTACTCCCAGTTCGATTAGTAGACCTTTAAGCCAAATGCTTTCCTTAACAGCTTCTGTAAGCGCCATATACTCCGCCTCTGTAGTAGATAATGCAACAACATGCTGCAGAGTTGCTTTCCAACTCACAACACAGCCATGTGCCATAAACACGTACCCGGTTATCGACCTACCCTTGTCAGGGTCTTTAGCATAATCTGCATCCACGAAACCGTCAACATCCACGTGCTTCCCTTGATCTCTACCATACACTAGACCTACATCAGCAGTGCCCTTCAAGTACTTCAAAATCCACTTCACTGCCTCCTAGTGGTTTTTACCTAGATTCGCCAAATACCTGCTCACAATGCTAACAGCTAGGGATGAGCATATAGAACCGAATCCCGGTACCGAACCGGAACCGTACCGGTTCCGTACCGAAATGGTACCAAATCCCGGTACACGATACGGGACCGGTACCATGTTTCGAGTAAAAAAAAATCGGGACCACTAGTTTGGTACGAGACCGATACCAAATCGGGAAATTACCAAAAAAAATGAGAAAAACCATCAATTTCCCGGTACCGGTACCGCACCGGTACCAGTACCGATACCCGAATCCCATTCGGTACGGTACCAGTACCACTAATTTATGCTCAGGAAAAAATTGGTACCACTAATTCGGTACGGGACCGGTACCGTGCTCATCCCTACTAACAGCATACGCAATATCCGGTCTAGTGCACACCATCAAGTACATTAAACTACCTACATCATTCGCATATGGGACCTTACTCATTCTTTTCACATCCCAGTCATTCGACGGACATCCTTTAAAGATACCTTGAAGTGTGCTCCCAATGGCACAGAGACCGACTTGCCATTATCCATTCTGTAGTTATTCAGAATTTTCTGCACGTATCCCGACTGAGACACCTTCAGGGTTCTGGTACCCCTATCCCTGACAATCTCCATACCAAGTATCTTCCTAACTGGACCAGTTCTTTTATATCAAATTCTTTACGTAGCAGTCCCTTGGCATATTCGATCTCAGACTTGCTTTTACAAGCAATCAACATATCATCTACATACAACAATAGATATATGTACATACCTGGCGCAAACTCCTTGAAGTAAACATAGCTATCATAGCTGCTGCGGCTAAACCCCTTGCTGATCATATACACATCAAACCGTTTGTACTACTGCCTTGGGGACTGCTTAAGACCATAAAGAGATTTCTTCAACAAACATACCTTGTTACCCGTTCCTTCTTCAAAACCAGGTGCTCATATAAATGGTTTCTTCAAGATTACTATTTAAAAATGCCATCTTCACATCAAGTTGTTCCAACTCGTAATCTTCACAAGCAGTTAATGAGAGAATCACCCTAATAGATGTATGTCAAACCATAGGTGAAAAAACCTTATTGTAGTTTATCCCTGCTCGCTGTGTAAACCCCCGAGCTACCAGCCTTGCTTTGTACCTTGGTTTCTAAACGCCTTCAATCCATTCTTTAATTTTATACAACCACTTGCAGCTTACTAGCTTCTGACCAGGTGGTTGATTGACCAACTTCTAAGTATGATTCTTCTTTAAAGAACTTATCTCTTCCTCCATAACACGAACCCACTCATCATTTTCAGATGAATTAATCACCTCCTGAAAAGTGATTGGTTTATGTGTATCTTCTTCCTCAGCAATAGAAAATGCATAAGCCGCCATATCATCTACCTTAGACCTTGATGGTCTAGACAATGATACATTACCTTTATCCCTATACCTTGTAGGTATAGCAGTTGTTCTCTTTGCTCTATCACGCACCAAAACATAGTTGTCCAGATTCTGTTGTTGAGGCCCTTCATTTTGTTCCTCATCTTCATTCTCTGGATTTCCCTCAGTATGAGGATCCATAGTTGGTTTGACCCTACTGCCTTGACGTTCCACCTCAAACTTAACTTCCTTCCCAGAATCTGCAGCACCAACACCCTTGAGAGTATCCTTATACATAAGGCTCTCATTAAACACCACATCCCTACTTATGATTATCTTTGGTTTGACATCATCTAACCTTCATAATCTGTATCCCTTCACACCATTAGGATACCTCAGAAATATGCATTTTATAGCTCTAGGTTTGAGCTTCCCATGTGTGGAAAACTAGAAGGGGGGTTGAATAGTTTACTGCTTTTTAATTTGATGTATAGTTTGTTTATAAAAACTTGGATTCGATTTTATGTGAATTTAATATGTGAACAATATGAACAATATAACTAAATAAACAAGATATGAAATAGGTATGCAAGATAAGAGATAAGAGATAGAAAGATCGAACCACAACACAAGGATTTACAGTGGTTCGGTAAAAAAGCACCTCTTCGCCCTACTTCACTCCCCGAGCACCAAACTCGAGAGTTTTCTTCACTATGTCAACAAGCTCCCTTTAGGCGGAGAAAACTGTACAAAACTAAGCTTACACCGATTTCCGACACTAAGCCAAATATTAAGTTCTAATCCTAGCTAGAATCAATCTATCACAACTTTTGTATTTTGAGGACTAAAATACTAACCACACTATTTCACAACAATTCACAAATTCACTTCACTCCACAACTTCTCTTTACTTCACTACTTCACTTTCCTTTACAACTTCACTACGCTTCACAACTTCACTACGCTTCACAACTTCACTACACCTAGACATTACTACAATCATCCCGCTATCTAAACTCTTGATGATCACCACGATCTAACTATACTTCCTATGATCACAACAATCTAACTACTATATACACCTTTCACAAAATACACAAATGATTTACAAGATATAATATAATTGTAACTATGTTAGAAGAGCGCACTAAACTATAATACTTCTTCACTTGATGGTAGGAAGTATTCTTCTCTTGCACTTGAGGATCTAATCTTGGATCACTTGGAAACAAAGCTTATGATTTAATGATCAAAGGAATGAAAGGAAAGTATAAACTGATTTAGAACAGAATTAATGTGTGTGCAAAAGGTGAGAAAATTAGGGAACAATCCAGTATTTATAGGCAAGCTGGGGAGCATTTTTGTCTGGCCGATCCCTTTAGCTCTATGGCCGGCCCCCTTATCACTAAGGGGGCCGCCCTTGTATTTATGGGGGACGCCCAGTCTCAGACGCTCCCTTTTTTGTTTTTTCCAAGGGAGGTGTTTTCTGGAACATTTCTAGCCGTTTTTGGGTAGAAATTTGAATTCAAAATATTTCTTTTGAATAAAACATTTCTTTTAAATATAAAAAATGTTTTGTAAAAGTTATAAAAATGTTTGTAACATTTTATAAAAAATATAAGGTTGAATCAAAATTCTTTTGATCATAAAATGCATTAAGCATTTATTTATTCATACCTTTAAGTGATTAAATTTTCGAAATGGAAATTTACTACTAATTGCTTGTTTACGTTTAATTTTACATTGAGCGTTTTTACATTTTGTGATTATCAAAACGTAGTGAGATCGAAAAATATAATAACGTTTTTAGGCATTATTTCTATCAACTATCCTCCCCCTTTTGATGATTACAAAATCTAAACTCATTAAATGTAAAATAATTTTTAAACAAGTATTTAGTGAGTTTTATTTCCATTTCTCCCTCTTTTTGTAGAATAAAAAAGGCTTCATCGATGATTACGCGTAGAATCGACGGAATAAACGCTCCCCCTCGTTTGAGGGCACCAAGGAATCTAGCTATGGTAACTTTGCTACAAAAACAAGTTAGAAGAACAACGCCAATGTTTCTAACATATAGCAAAGAAAAAGGAAAAATAATCAAACATATTTATGCAAACCAACCATCACAAATATACAAGATATAAAGACTTCAAAAGAGCAATTAAGGAAAATATCATTCATTGAATCATAGAAATTATGTATAAAACACAATCATTCAACATGCACTTATCAAACCTAAATATTATGCTTGAAGCATAATAATACATTCTACATGAAATAGAAACTACAAAGGTCCTAAGTTGCCTAGATTGCCATAAGAAACTATTGAACTTGCTTGTAAAAGGAGTGGGTCGGACATTTATTTGAAAACGGGAAAAGGTAAGCATATAACATGCTTAGTTGGTTGTTGGTGAGGAATTTGGAGCGGAGGTGGTTGTTGGAGGGTAGTCTCGTTGGACTTGAAGTGGTGGTTGTGGATGAGTAAGAAGAAATTCAATCCAATTGAGATCTTCACTCAAGGTTAGGAATTGTTTTTGGTTAAAGATGCAACAAGGACAATAGCCAACATGTTGTTCAACTTGGTTTAAGTTGAGGGTATGAGGCAAGTTTATAGATTAAGGTGATGAGGGAGTGTTGCGTTGTGAAAGGTGCATGTCTAGAAGGTTTGACAAATCATTAATATCATCAATGAGCATTTCTCTACTTAGAGATGAAGGTAATGGAGGTTGAGTTTGGTTGTCACCTTGAGGTGAGGGTGGAGTTTGAGCATGAAGCACACTAGCCATATGTGGATTAATGAGTAAATGAGGAAATGAAAGTTGTGTGAGTTGAGTTTGATTGGCACTTTGTGGTGGAATAAAAGCTTGTTCAACATTAGTGTCACAAGAATCACCAAGTGAAAGTGAGTGAGATTTTAGTGAATCATAGTTTGAGTGAGTAGTAGGAGGATTTTCTTGTGATGGTTCTTGGAGAGGAGATTGTGGTTTGGGCATTGGTGTAGGCGAGTTAACATCAACCTCATTGGATGTGTTACAATAGTTCAACTTCTTTCTCCATACGGGTTTTACAGACATTTTGGCCACCTTTGAAGGTTTGGACATGGGTTTGTGAGGAGATGTCATTGGAGAAGATGAGATGAGTTATGATGACAAAGATGAGGGTGAGTATTGATTTATACTAGGGAGAAAATGTAGTTAAGGATGGATGGACATTGTTAGAAAACAAAGCCAAGAAATGTTGGTGTATTTTAGGAAATTATAGCTGAGTCTAGATAAAATAAGGTCAAAAAGCAGAAAGAAACAGTAGAAACTGTGAACTGGATGGCCGACCCTCTTATCTATGGTGCCGGCCCCCTTATTGATAAGGGGCCGCCCTTATGAGCTAAGGGGACCGCCCATCTGATACCTTTCAGACAACCAAAAATTTTATTTTTGCTAAAATTTTGTAAGAAAAGTTTTGTTTTGGTAAGCAATTTTGCAGCAAGTCCTAATTTTTATAGCAATCAAGACTATACCATTTAGAAAGCAAGATTATAAACATGCAAAGTCCTAATAATAATCAAGGCTAATTTACATAACTTTTAGCAAGCAAGTATATATGAATAGGCATGCAAGAAGGCAAATAAAAATCTATAATGAAGAGCATATTAATTGAAGTATTAGCAAATAGTTGTAATGCTCCTAATAATTGTAATGCTCCTAAGATTTCTTAAACAAGAGAAGTAGATCGTAAACACATCAAATTACACTTGTGTTTTTATTTATAAACCTAGTGTGTGCCTATATGCGACAAATGTGGAGTGACAATTATTTTGACTCTAAGACAAGAAAAACCTAAGAAATAATCCAAGTGCTCCTTGATTTAATTTTGCACAATCAAGAGTGTCGAAAAATATAAATTGGATTATATATTCCGGCAACAAGTGTGAGATCATTATGCATGAATGGAAGATGTTTTTAGCATATATTAACAATGTATGAAAGTAGATTTTCATGAACTCCTAGTCGTGAGAAGGATTTTGAGAAATAGATTGGGACTTATATATACATATATTAAGTTGATAAGTTTAAGCCTTGGCAAAAACCGAGGTAACTAATACGTAATTATGTATAAAGATTAATTTTTGAGAAATTCTCAATCTTTGATTTTGTGCAAAATAGAATCCTAGACTCAGATTTAAAGAAAAAGAAATAATTTTTTTTACAGGCTGTCAGATGGCCGGTCCCCTTATGTATATGGCCGCCCCCTTATCATTAGGGGGGTTGCCCTTTAAGAATTAAGGGGGCTGCCATCTTACCAATTTCTTTTTGTGATTTTTGATTTTGGTATGTTGATTTTAGTTGTAGTTCAATGTTCTTGTTTACTTTTAGGTGGTTTAAGTTCCAAATAGCATTGATAGTGATGTGGATACTTAATAAGTATTTAACAATGGGTTTCCATCATTCCTATACCTAGACGTAGAGGTATTAAAAGGCTCACGTTTAAGGGGTTTAGTTAGAATGTCGGTAATGTTATCTTCCGATGAGACCTTTTCTATGGAAATATTTCCTTTTTGAACATTGTCACGAAGGAAATGGTGGCGAATCTCAATGTGTTTTGTACGAGAGTGTTGTACAAGATTTTTACTTAAGTCTATAGCTCCTTTGTTATCACACATTATAGGAATGTCATCTAACCTAATGCCATAATCTACGAGAGCTTGTTTCATCTGTAGTGCTTGTTGACATGCCTTTTCGGCGCTTACATATTTGGCTTTGGTAGTGGAAATAACAAGAGCGGTTTGCTTCTTCGTAAACCAAGATGTTAAACAACATCCCATAAACGTGCAAATACCACTAGTGCTTTTTCTATCCACATAATCTCCCGCATGATCAGAGTCCGCATATACTATGGTTTCTATGCCAGACCCCTTAGGATACCATAATCCTAACTGCGTAGTGCCTTTAATGTATCGAAAGATACATTTAACCGCTTTAAGGTGAGAGGTTTTAGGATCCTCTTCGAAGCGTGCATAAAGGCAAACACTAAACATAATATCGGGCCTACTTGCCGTTAAGTATAATAAACTTCCTACCATACCTCTATATTTGGTATTATCTACGGACTCACCTTCTTCGTCTTTCGTGAGTTTCGTTTCCATAGACATAGGAGTTTTCATTGGCTTAGAGTCTTCTAATCCAATTTTTTAAGCATTTCTTTTATATATTTTGATCGATTAAAGAATATACCATCTTTTAATTGTTTTATTTGTAAATTTAAGAAAAAATTTAGTTCTCCCATCATGCTCATTTCAAACTCATCGTGCATGATCTTGGGGAAATCATCACACAATTCTTGACAAGTTAAGCCAAATATAATGTCGTCGACATATATTTGGATAATAATGAGATTGGAGTCTTTCTTCTGGTTTATTTCCTAGTTTCATCACATATAAACCCATTTTTCTAATTCCTCTACCTATGACTTTTTCATCTTTGATTATTTCGCTATCATTTTTGGTAAATATTACTTTGCACTTATTATTACATATTTGACCAATACTAAGCAAATTGAATTTTAGATTATCTACGTGCTCAACATTTTCAATAATTAGGGAGTTGATAAGTGTAAAATACACATATCCATTTATACCTAAAATAAACCAAATAAACCCAAAACAGACCAAAAAATGGCAAAAATATGCTTGTATTTGTGTTTTGTGTATGCAGGTACGGATAAGTCAATAATCACAAGAAAACAGTCAAAAGCGAGCAAACACGGACACGAGAATCAGAAGAGTTCAAAGCCGAAGCCCGAAAAGTCAAGCCGAAGCCAAATCCTAGCCATTTCCTCTTTTATAAAGCTACAAGGACTAATCTTGCACTTTCCCAAAGTTATTTATAACTAGAAAAGGAGAAAAGGAAGACAAGGGCCAAATGTGTAAACCTCCCAAACTCCAACAGTTTTAACTGTCCAAAAATGGGCGGGAAGCACATTTACTATTCACCCGTCTCCCCCATTTCACCATCCAGTCAAAAACAAAGGGGTTTTGTTAATTAAAGGGTGCGTTAGTCAATTCAAGAGGTCTACATCACAAATGAAGGGACAAATCAGTCTTTATCAAAGGATTCATTAACTTTCTCTCAAGAAGAGCCACGTCAACAATGGTGAAAGCACAAATCTATGTGGGTTTTTGTACTAAAACACTCACAAAAGAAGCACAAACGTCACATCAATAGAATGACACGCTGGCAATCCTCAGGTGTCCACATTTTGATCAAACGGCCACAATTGATGCTTGGATTATTGAAGAAATGATTGGCCAGGATTGAAAGATTGGAGAGCAGGGCTAGAGGGCCTAGAAGCTTCAGCTTAGCACTATAAATAGGCCTCATTCTCACACACAAAAGGGGAGCCGATTTTCTTCTTCTTTTTATCTAGTTTTTATGTAATTTTTAGTAGCTTAAATTCGTATTTTTCCTTAAATGTAATTTTCCTTTTCTAGTAATGTAATTCAGTTTTCAATTAATGAAATTCAGTTTTAATTTGTCATAAGCTCTTCTTATTTTCAACCTTTAAGCTCTCTTAATAAGCCAAATTGTCTCAATAAGCTAATAAGCTCATATTAAGCTCTTTCAGTCTATAAGCTGAAATAGAGCTCTTTGAATTCAGTATTAATCTTACCTAAACCTTAAATCAGTTTAATCTATCATGGATCTTATTGGATTAGAGCTTTTGGAAGGGGATCTTAACTTGGAAGAGATCCCAAGGACTTATACCCTAGCTTATTAATAAGCTAGGGAGCTTGTAGCTGCCTTTATTGGTTCCTTTTGTTTAGCTAAAGGATCAAGTAAGTTTCTCTTTTCATTCTTCTCTAATTTCAGTTTAAATTGCTTAGTTATAGCTTATATGTTTAATATTGCTTATTTGCTTATTCTCTTTGCTTATTAGTGTTTAAATATCTCTTCTAGTGCTTATTAGTTATATGTTCTAGTCTGTTTTTGCTTAAATAGTTATAGATCATTAGTTACTAATTTCTGTCATAAAAACTCATAAAATCCAAAAATATTAGCTTAATTAGTTAAGATCTTAGAATTTTACTTATTCAGTTGTTTAATCATGATTGCTAAGTTTGTTTTAAGCTAGTTTTTATCTGGTATTTAGTATTTGTTCATTAGATTTCTCTTAAAAAGTTTTTCTCAAATCTGTCATAATCTAAAAGGGGTGTTTGGTTTAGTGCACTCTTGATTTACACTAGCAGTACTAACATCAGTTAGTACTGCTGAACCTTTACACTACCAGTACTAACCATAAGTTAGTACTGTTAGCTTAGATTTTAGCTTGTCAAATTCAGTAGTATTAAGTTTAGTTATAGCTTATTATGAATTTAGCTTTAGTTTTCATTTTCTAGCTTATTTCATAGCTTAATTTTGTTCTTAAAAGTCAAATTGCATCAGCAGTACTTTCATACTAGCAATACTAACCTCAGTTAGTACTGCTGTGTTCTTAGCTTAATTTAGATAAGTAATTTTAAGATTTAGCTTATTAAATTCAGTAGGATTTAAGTTTTAATATAGCTTAATACGGTTTAAGTCTTAATTTGCAATTTCTAGCTTATTTACTTAGTTTAATTTAGCTGTCAAAAGTTATAAAAACCTAAAAATTCCAAAATAGTAGGAAAACTTAAGTAAAGTCTAAAATTTGTTAATATTTAGCTTTATAAGTCTATGATGTTTAGCTAATTTTGATGGATAATAAGTAGATTAATAAGTTCTTAAGTTACGTTTAGGAGCGGTTTCTATTTTTCTTTTCTGGTTTACTCTTTTTCTAGCCTTTTCTTCTATTTTTTTGTAATTTTTTCCTTTTCATTCTTCTCTATTCTTCTCTTTTTTCTTTCTGCTTTTCTTCTCTTATTATATTCTAGTTTTCTTCTATAGTTAGTTTAGATTTATTAAGTTGTTAGCTTGTTTGGAATTTGTGTTACTTTGCTTATTTCCTGAGTTTGCTTAGTTCATGATAAATTTTAGTAGCATAAAAGTAGTTTAAGCTTTAATTTCTTTTCATTTCTAGATTAAGCACATCATAAGCTTTCTAGATCACTTTTCCTTTTTAGAATTAAGCTTAATTTGAGTATTTATGGCTGTTTAGGTTAAAATAAGCTCAAAATATCCTCACTTTCTGTAATCAGTTTTTGTAATTAAGCTCTTACTGAGCTTATGTGAGATTTCAGTCTAGTAGCTTTTATTAATGTTGTTCCCATAGATTTCCTTACAAACTTTGCTCTTTGAGTTTTTCATTTAAGCTCTTTAAAATTTTCGAATGCCTCATTGGGACTTTATTTTTTGGTGGGGTAGATTCTCAGGGTAGAAAGTGTAACTTTTCGATCTTAGTTGTTTTTCAGTTAGTCCCTCCGTCAGTTTGTTAGTTTCCCCGTTAGTTTCTTAGGTTTTTGCCCTAGTAGTCCCTATGGTAGTTTTTAACTGTTCTATTAAGGTTTAAGTAATAGTTAGGGTTAAGTTTTAAATTAGTTTAATTAAACTTTATAAAAAAGATTAAAAATTTGGCTTTTATTTTTAATAATTTCTGCGATTGTTCTTTATTTAGTTTATAATTTTAGGGTTAAATTTTAGTCCAATTTGCTTTATAATTGTTTTTCCGTATTTGTTTAATTGTTCAATTTTATTTTATTTTTCAAATCAAATATTTTGCTCTCATTCAAATCAGGATCGACTTAAACGTGTTTCAATTTTCACTAGTCATTGAGGATAACGGGACCGGGTGTTCATACTTACCGTTTAACAATACGTATATATATGATATTATTCATATAAATTTTGTGGATGAGTCTTACTTTTTACCTTTGATAAAGGTGATAGTTGGAATTTACCTAAGTTGTATTATTTTTATTATATATTTTACGTGTATTAAACTGCGAAATCAGGTTTTTGGCGGCCGCTGCGGGGACTAGTGTTAGATTCCTACGGTTTTGTGTTTGTTTGATTTGGTTTGAAGATCCTTTCATCCTCAGAAAGTTCATCTTTGTTTTAAAAATTAAAAATAAATTATGTAAGTTTTTCTTTTTATGCGCAATCGTTAGCAATCTCGTAGGACGCGTACATTCCGTCAACAATAAACTCTTCCGGTTGTTTAAAATATTGGAGTTAGAAGAACCAATTGTGAACCAAAAGTGTTGGTCCAATGGCCGACATGGCGAAAGATGGCCCAAATGTTTACAAGCACCCTTCGAGGGCTTATGAAGATGCTATAGTTGTCCCCACCAAATCAATGCAACAATTTCAAGCTTAAGCAACCTTTATCAATCTTGTGCAAAGTATAAGTTTAAGGGTAGACAAGATCCCCACAATCACCTTCGAAATTTTTTTAACAAGGTCACTTCAACGTTCTAGAATCCAGAAGTTCCGAACACTTCGCGTAATGCTTTTGACTTTTTCCTTTTTCTATATAGCCGGTGATGCCGAGATTGGTTTTAGGCAAGGAACCTCCTAGATTCAATTCTCACATGGGTACGTCCTTGTTTCACTATTATTAACCATTATCTTCCCAACTCAAAACCATTTCCTTTCGGAATGAGATCATTACTTCTTTACAAAAACCAATGAAGCCTTTAATGAAGATGGGAACGTTTTAAAGACTCCTTCGTCAATGTACTAACCATGGTTTTCTCGGAACTTCCCAACTCGATAATTTTTATAATTCTTTGATTTCAACAGACAAGATGCCTTAGATTCCACCTAGCGGGTGGCAATTTCTTAGACAAGGATGGCCTCTAAGGAAGGTTTAGCGATTATTAAAGCAAGTCAAAAAGTTCGTTACTCAGAAGTCGTGCTAATGATTCAAGAGTGAGTAAGGATTGCTCCTTTTCTATTCTTAACTTCTATAATTTCTTTCGATATGCAACAAATGAGCGCTTTCTTTCGAGGATAAGATTGACTATCAAGATGAAAACCAAATGTGAATCAATTGGAAAGCTTTAGGTGTTACTACTCCTGCACCTGTCAAAGCAGTATGTTGACGGATTTATGTATGTGTCACTTGTGGATCTAAATCACCATTTATACCTTTGTCCGTTTATCTCGAAGTTGGAAACGATTTTCCCGTTTTTTAATGTCAACATCTAACATTTCTACTAACCTGCAGCATTGGTAGTTTTCTCCAAGAAACCAACCTTCCAAACTCTGGCAAGTCAAATGAAACCATCAAGGTTCATCAACCAATGTCCAAACAACAAAACCGATATCTAAGTTTACCAAACTTATCTTTCAACAAAAAACCGTGGAGGAAACTTTAATCAAAACCGTCAAAACAACCAAAATCAAGTTTATCAAGCTCCACCATACCAACCTCCAACAAATCAACCTTTGGTTAATCAAGCTTTACCTCCCGTTTCACAAACTCAAGGAGTGTCTAAAACGGATTTTGAAAGTTATTCTAAAGCTAATGATGCGAACATGAATAATTTGCAAATGAAGTTGGATAATTTTCAAAGAACCCAAAATGATTTTCAAAGAGTTTACAATGATTCTCAAAAGAAGCAAGATGATTTTCAGAAGATGATGCTCGGTTTCATGCAAAGTTATCATAGCAACCAACCTTCAAGTTCTTTACCAAGCAATACCATTCCAAACCCAAGAAATGAAGCCAAGGCAATTACAACTCGTAGTGGTGTTTCATACGATGGACCTCCGATTCCACCGCCGGTGGTGGAAAAGGAAAGTGAGGTGACAAAGGATACGGAGCTACCGAGTACTGAGAAGACATCCAACTCCTCAATCTGTCCAGAACTAACCAAAGAATTATAAGAATCCAATCAAAGAACCTTCTTTCCGTTGCCACAAAGCCAAAACCTAATTTGCCTTACCCATAAGACTCAACAACAAAAGATTGTGAAAAGGGCGATGGGATATCCTAGCTTCAAAGTTTTTGGAAATATTCGTAATCTTCACTTTGAGCTAAGTTTCGCGGATGCTCTCATTCATATGCCAAAATTTGCTCCGATGTTCAAAAAGATGCTTAATAACAAAGACAAGTTAATTGAGTTAACCAAAACACCATTGAATGAAAATTGTAGTGCGGTTGTCCTTAAAAAGCTTCCAGAAAAGCTAGGTGACCCTGGTCGATTTCTCATTCCTTGTGATTTTTTAGAGTTCGATAGTTATGTAGCCCTTGTCGATTTAGGTGCTAATATCAATCTTATGCATTTATCCATTGGGAAAAAGCTTCAACTCTCAGGCCTAACCGAAACAAAAATGGTGTTAGAATTAGCCGACCGTACAATTTCCAAACCAACCGGTGTAGCCGAAAATGTTTTTGTCAAAGTAGGGAAGTTTTACTTTCCCGCCGATTTCGTTGTACTTGATTTTATAGCCGATCTCGAGTATCGTGGATTACCTAGGGCGACATTTCTTAGGACGGACTCATGCTTTGATCGATTGTTTAGAGGGGAGAAATACTCTTAGGAATGATGTCAATCGTTAACCCTATATATGTGTGATGCACCTTCCATTTCGTACAAACAATCTCGAATCATTGTAAGGGGGGTAGAAGGTTGATTAATCGATGCTACTGTGAGAGTACTCTCAATGATAGTCCTTGGATTTTTCCAATTCCGTTGCTTACAACAATCCTTCTCGTACTTCGATCCGATTGTTTCTACTTCATCTCCAACGCTTACTCCGTTTGATGAAAGCGATTTTCTACTCTTTGAAGAAGCCGATGCTTTCATAGCAATCGATGATGAACCAGTTTCACCAGTTTTCAATGCTACGTATTATGATCCCGAGGGTGACATTCTCATTCTCGAGGCACTTCTCAACAATGATCCATTACCTTCACCAAACCAAGGAGATTACTCACCCGGAATTCAAAAAGAAATCTTTAACGTTGTCGACAAAGAAAGTCTTCAGTTCAAATATGCTACTTTTATGAACCAAGTTGAAATACCAGAAGTCGAACTCAAAGAGTTACCTCCGCATCTCGAGTATGCATTCTTAGAGGAAAATAACAAACTTCCAGTTATAATTTCAAAAGATTTGAGCCAAGATGAAAAGACCTCACTCATTAACGTTCTCAAAAACCGAAAACAAGCAATTGCTTGGAAACTTTCTGATATCCGAGGCATAGATCCAGAGTTTTGCTCACACAAAATCCTTTTAGAAAGATGATTACCAAACTTCTGTGCAACATCAAAGGAGGGTTAACCTAAATCACGACGTCATCAAGAAAGAAGTAGGATAAAATTTATTGACGCAGGATTGAGTTATCGATTTCGGATAGTCATGGGTTAGTCCGGTCCATTGTGTTCCTAAAAAAAAGAAAAAGGAGGTATGACCGTGTCACCAAAACGTTGAAAATGAGCCTGGTTGGCCATACAAGATTAGTCACGGGATGGAGAGTTTGTATCGATTATCGAAAGTTGAACGAAGCAACTTGTAAAGACCATTTTACTTTTTCCGTTTACATTCATGACAAATGTTAGAGCGATTAGCACAGGGGCAACGAGTTATTTATTTTCTTAGATGGTGTTTTCTGGGCTATTTTCAAGTCCCAATTGATCCTAAGATAAGAAAAACTACTTTTCACGTGCCCATTACGGAACTTTCAGTACCATAGTATGCCTATTCTGTTTGTGCAATGCTCCCGGAATTTTCAACGTTGCTGATGGCTATTTTAACGATATGATATAGAAAAACAATGGAAGTTTTGTCATGGACGATTTTTCAGTTTTTGGAGATTCTTTTTCCTCATGTCTTGCAATTAGATAAATGTTAAAGGTTGAAGACACCAAATTAGCACTAAATTGGGAAAAAGAGCCATTTCATGTTAAAGAAGGCATTGTTTTAGGACATAAGATCTTTAGAAAAGGAATTGTAGTCGAAAGGCTTAATAGTTGATGTAATTCTAAGCTTCCTCATTCCACACGACGTTTAAGGAATTTGAAGTTTTTCGGGGCATGCTGGATTCTATCAAAGATTTATTATCAAAGACTTTTTACAAAATCTCTCGACCTATGATCCCATCTCTTAGAGAGGAACACTCCTTCATTTTTCAGAAGATGCATTATAGCTTTCAACACATTGAAAAAGAAGTTGACCTGTGAAGCTCCAATTCTCATTGCTCCAAATTGGGACCAACCTTTTGAAATCATGTGCGATGCAAAGTGATTTATGCAATCGGTGTGGTCCTAGGACAAGATTGAGAAGCATTTTCTGACCAAATTTCATTACGCTACGCTAGACAAGACTGACGCAGAAACGAATTATACAACAACCGAGAGGAGATGCTTGTAGTTGTTTTTGCTTTCGAGAAGAGTTTTCGATACATATCTAATGATGAACAAGGTGTTGTTTATACGGACACTCCGCTTTTGAAATACCTTTTCAACAAGAAAGAAGCCACAAAGAAAGATCTCGCTTAGAAGGGTTTTACTTCTTCAAGAATTTGATTTAAGGTTATCGATACATGAAGTGCTGAAAACTATGCGCAGATCACTCTCTCGTTTGGAAACCTTAAAATGTTTTTGATCCAAAAGAGATTACCGAGACTTTTCCTTTAGAGACTTTAAGTGTATTAACTTCTAAAGACCAAAGTACCTCTCATTAGTGCTTCACCGATTTTTGTTAACTGCACCGCGGGGAAAATTCATTAAAAAAAAGGAATGTCGACTCAGAGAAAAAAAATAGTTCTTTAAAGATGTAAACTTTATTTTTTGGGATGGACCCTTTTCTTTTCAAGACTTGTGCGGATCAAATAATCCGAAGGTGTGTAGATGGCAAAGAAGCTCTCGAAATTCTCGAAGCTTGTCATAGTGGACCCACCGGGGGACACTATGGTGCCAACTTTACCGCCAAGAAGGTTTTTGATGCCGGTTTTTATTGGCCTACCATTTATAAGGATGCCTACGAATTGATCAAATCTTGTGATGCTTGTCAAAGACAAGGCAAAATCTCTCAACGTGATGAGATGCCTCAAAATGCAATCCAAGTTTGTGAAATTTTCGATTTATGGGGAATTGATTTTATGGGACCTTTTCCGTCATCTAGGGGTAACAAATATATTCTAGTAGCCGTCGATTATCTTTCCAAGTGGGTTGAAGCGAAAGCGCTCCCTACCAACGATGCTAGGGTAGTTGTTAAGTTCTTAAAATCCCTTTTCTCCCGATTCGGTGCTCCGAGAGCAATCATAAGCGATCGTGGGACCCATTTTTGTAACGACAAATTTGATAAAGTTATGTCTAAATATGGTGTCACCCATCGTCTTTCGACTCCTTACCACCCTCAAACGAGTGGTCAAGTTGAAGTCACGAATCGAGGTCTCAAAAGAATTTTGGAGAGGACGGTCGGAGAAAGAAACCGTGCCTCATGGTATGACAAACTAGTTGTGCATTATGAGCTTTTAGAAATCCGCTTACAAAAACTCCTATTGGGATGTAACTCCGTCAAATTAGTCTATGGAAAAGCGTGTCACTTACCAGTTGAACTAGAACACAAAGCGTATTGGGCTCTTAAGCATGCCAACTTCGATTTAAAGACCGCGGGCGATCATCGAAAGCTTCAACTCAATGAACTAAGCGAGCTTCGAGAACAAGCTTATGAGAATTCGCTAATCTACAAGGAGAAGACAAAGAATACACGATTCCAAGATAAAGAACGAATCTTCAAATATTGGTGATAATAGTCTTGCTTTTCAACTCTCCGATAAGATTTTCTCCGGAAAGCTTCAATTCCTGATGGGTCCGGACTTTCACAATCACCGAAGTTTATCCTTATGGCACTGCCAAGTTGTCTCATACCGATGGTTTTAATTTCAAAGTCAACTGCCACCGTTTGAAGCATTACTATGGAGGGGATGCACCACCATTGATTATCCCGAATCTCCAGACTTTCCCTAAGGACAAATAAATTCAGGGATCGAGTTGAGCTGCGGAATCGCGTGACTAATCAAGCGCCTTCGTGGGAGTTCACGCATGCTTATCCTTTCTAAAATTCATTCTATTTTCTAATAATCTATGTGTTGTGTGTGAGAGGTTTTCTCTTTCTGATTATTCGATGTTTGTTGCTTGTTTGTTGTGATTTTTGCAGGATTCTTCCAACAATTTCTTTGAAGCCTCTCATGTCCGGTTGATTTATCCCGTTCAACTCGAGTTTTCCATCCTTTGTGTGAAATTAGTTTGGGGAGATCCATATCCTTTCATCATTATCGATTAACGTTTATCTTTGCATACTTCATAAACGGCTTAGATTTTCGTAGATTAGAGCCCGACTTTTAAACATTGAGGACAATGTTTCGTTTTAGTTTGGGGAAGGGAATCTATCGATTTGATGTTGCTTGCTTATTGTTTTGTTCTCACGTACCCGTTTTCCACAAAAATAGCAAAAAATTTTAATTTTCCACGTTTGTAATTCAGTTTTATTTGTCAAAAAAAAAATGTGTTACGACATCAAATGTAGGATTTCCGTGGTAAGAGATATAGAAGTAATTTTTGGACCGATGTACGTGTAGTTGTTCTTGCTTTCTCCCTTAACAATTATGATGATAGTTTGTGCTAGGTCTCACAGTAGACTTTAAAACATGCTAGACTTGATCGTTAGTAAAAAGAAAACTTGTGTAATCTCAAGTAGATTTTAATATTTGCAAAGTTGGTTTTTTATATGGCTAAGTATTTGTAAATTTCTTTTGTAAAGAATAAGAAATGATAGTGTTATTTATAAGTCATGACATTAAACGTAGAATAATTGGTTTTCTTTCAAGCTCATATGTATTAATTGTGGCTTTTTCTCCCATTAGCTTGTTTCACTTTTATATGAATGTTTATAAATAGAGTTGTAGGTTTTTTTTGTTTATAATTAAGTAATAAAAGTTTTCTTTGTTAATTTGTGATTAGAATGGAGTACACATCAGGAATACTCTATGTGGCTTAAAAATACAAAAATAATAATATAAATAAGTATCTCTGCAGATTACTTCTAGTGTCGGGAGGCCGTGGCCGATGTTGGAGTTTTCAATAAGGAGGGTCGGTGTTCGCATAATAGTAGAACAACTCTCTGTCGACTCGATATCGATGTTGGCTTCGAGATAAAAGCACCGGTTTTACTTATATATTCCGGATGTCGAAATATGTTGCTATAATTGTCGGAGGGATGGCGATGTTGTGTAGCCTTCTAAAGGACTGAGGTATAATAATGTTACTTAATTTTTGTCTTACTTTGTGCCTTAAAGAGCCTAAGGGTATATGGTGCAAATAAGATTGGTCCAAAAGTCTTAAAGAGCCTTCGGGTATATGATATGAATGGTACCTTACTTAAGTAGCCTAATAAAAGCCAAATTTTGGTTGCCTCGATGTGGACTTTATTCTTGATAACATTTGATCTTTTGAAGAGAGCTAGGAGTTAATTATTGCGTTCTTAACCATTACACTTTATTCTGGGAATTAATAAGTATCGAACAAAAGTTTAAAAGGGGGGGGGACCTTAATGGGTTTATTGACTTACGAAATCTTGAGATACAAAAGTAGGATTTAAGGGAGGAAAAGTAAGTACACAATTAGTATTTATGAGTAGTGTTAGTGTCATGACTTGTAATTAACAATGATCTTGTTTTTAAGCTTAGCATGGGAAAAGTGAAAAATCGGGGATGACGAAATTTATTTTTAGAACTTAATTGTGCTTTTTGTTCTATGTTCCTAAGTTACCATAGGTAATGAAACAATACATTATGTCAACACAAATAAATTGTAGTTATGTAGTTAATTATCAAGAAAAAAAATCATAAAAAGAGAAAAATTTTAGAAAATGGGAAGTCGGGTGTTTTATAACTTATGATCCTCTTAATCTCTCAACATAACTCTTTTGCTACTTTTCAAAGGTTTAGTTTGGGGAATTTTTGAGGTATTTGGTTATAAGGCATGTGATATTACGTGAGGACACTCAATCGTTTAGTTTGGGGAATTTTGATAAGTTGTAAAATTAAACATATCGTTTGTACTAAAAAGACCAGATAACCCAAAACAGACCAAAAATGGCAAAAATATGCTTGGATTTGTGTTTTGTGTTGCTAGGTATGGAAAAGTCAAAATCCAAGAAACAGTCAAAATGAGCAGGCACGGACACGAGAATCGAAGAGTACAAAAGCCGCAGCCAAGCCAAAGCCAAACCCCTAGCCATTTCCTC
Source organism: Tanacetum coccineum (assembly GCA_026074375.1). NCBI lineage: Eukaryota > Viridiplantae > Streptophyta > Magnoliopsida > Asterales > Asteraceae > Tanacetum > Tanacetum coccineum. The sequence goes on along the minus strand of BQNB010005441.1, from coordinate 46,213 downwards.
TTTTATAAAGCCACAAGGGCCAGATTTGCATTTTCCAAAAGTTATTTATAACTAGAAAATGGGAAGAGAAGCACAAGGAGCATTTGTGAACAAAGCCAAAGTTTAAACGAGTTTTACCCATTTCAGTTATAAAATAGGGGGTAAATCCCATTCACTGTTCATCGTCTTCCCCATTTCACCCTCCACTTACAACAAAGGGGTTTTCAAAATTAGAGGGTACAAAGGACAATTTAGGTGTCCAAGTACACATTGGCAGTGAGAAATGTCACTCCCCATCTCTGATTGGTCCAATCCCAAGAAAGAATCGCTACGAAGTATGTAAAAGCAACAAAAAATTTAAGTGTGTTTTTTGTGCTAAAACCCTCTTTGCCGATGGCACAAACGTCACATCAAAGAATGCCAGCCTGGCAATCCTCAGGTGTCCACTATTTGATCAAACGGCCACAAATGAAGCTCAAATGATTGAAGAAATGATTGGCCAGGATTAAAAGTTCTTGGAGAGCAAGGCAAAAGGACCTAGAAGCTTCAGCTTGCCTAGAAGCTTCAGCTGGGCACTATAAAAAGGCCTCACTTCTCACACACACACCATCTAGTTTTTTAGTCTTTTTCTTTATCTAATTTTTAGTAATTTAGTCTAGCTTAAATTCGTGTTTTATGTAATTTTCCTTTTTCAAGTAATGTAATTCAGTTTTCAATTAATGAAATTCAGTTTTTAGTATTCTAAATCTCGTTTTCTAAACTCTCATTTTAAGTCATATTGTCTCAATAAGCTAATAAGCTCATATTAAGCTCTTTCAGTCTATAAGCTGAAATAGAGCTGTTTGAATTCAGTTTTAATCTTATCTAAACCTTAAATCAGTTTAATCTTATATGGATCTTATTGAATTTGAGCTTTTGGAAGGGGATCTTACCTTGGAAGAGATCCCAAGGACTTATACCTTAGCTTATTAATAAGCTAAGGAGCTTGTAGCTGCCTTAATTGGTCCCTTTTGTTTAGCTAAAGGATTAAGTAAGTTTCTCTTTTCATTCTTCTCTAATTTCAGTTTTAATTGCTTAGTTTTTGCTTATATGCTTAATATTGCTTATTTGCTTATTCTCTTTGCTTATTAGTGTTTAAATATCTCTTCTAGTGCTTATTAGTTGTTTGTCCTAATCTGTTTTTGCTTATATAGTTATAGATCATTAGTTATTAATTTCTGTCATAAAAACTCATAAAATCCAAAAATATTAGTTTAAATAGTTTAGATCTTAGATTAAGGCTTATTCAGTTGTTTAATCATGATTATTAAGTTTGTTTTAAGCTAGTTTTTATCTGGTATTAGTTTTTGTGCATCAAATTTCTCTTAAAAAGCTTTTCTAAATCCTGTCAAAATGGTAAAAGGGTGTTTGGTTTAGTGCAGTCTCAAAATTGCACTAGCAGTACTAACCTAAGTTAGTACTGCTGACTCTTTACACTACCAGTACTAACTAAAAAGTTAGTACTGCCTTCACAAGTTAGTACTGTTAGCTTAAATTTCAGTAGGATTAAGTTTAGTTTCAGCTTATTAAGAATTTAGTTTCAGTTTTCATTATTTAGCCTAATTCATAGCTTATTTGTTTTCAAGAATCAAATTGCATCAGCAGTACTTTCAAGTGAAAGTACTGCTGAATATTTACACTAGCAGTACTAACCTCAGTTAGTACTGCTGTGTTCTCAGCTTAATTTAGATCAGTAATTTTAGGATCCAGCTTATCGAATTCAGTAGGATTTAAGTTTTAATATAGTTTAATTCATTTTAAGTTTTAATTTGCAATTTCTAGCTTATTTCCTTAGTTTAATTTAGCTTTCAAAAGTCATAAAAAGCCTGAAAAATCCAAAAACAGTACTTAGAATCTTTAGGATTTAAATTTGATAATTCAGCTTCAAAGTCTAGATTTTATAGCTTAATTTGTTGGATAATAAGTAGTTTGATAAGTCCTTAAAGTTTTAAAGCCTAGTTTAGCTTATTAAGTTCTCTAGCTAATTTGGATTTTGTTTTTCCTTGCTTATTTCCTGAGTTTGCTTGTTTCATGCTTAATTTCAGTAGCATAAGAGTAGTTTAAGCTTTGATTTCTTTTCATTTATAGATTAAGCATATCATAAGCTTTTCAGAACTTCTTTCCTTTTTCATTTTGAACTAGTTTTGAGTTTTTTATAGCTTATTTTCTAAAACTAAGGGTTAAACCCACCTTTCTGTAATCAGTTTAGAAATAAGCTCTTCAAGAGCTTATTATTGGATTTCAAACCATAGTGCTTTTGTTAAAGTTATTCTCCCTAGCTTCCTTTACAACTTTGCTTCTTTGAGTTTTTCATTTTAAGCACTTTTCAAATTTCACCTTATTTTGGGTCTTAGTTTGTTGTCGGGGTAGATTCTCGGGGTAGAAAGTGTAACTTTTCGATTTTAATTGTTTTTCAGTTTGTCCCTCCGTTAGTTTGTTAGTTTCTTAGGTATTTGCACCATTAGTCCTTAGTTAAGTTTTTAATTAAGTTTTATAGTTTTAATTAATAATTAGGTTTAATTTTTAATTAGTTTAATTAAACTTTTATAAAAAGAGTAAAAATAGGGCTTTTACTTTTAATAATTTTCGGCACTTTTTCTTTGTTTAGTGAAATTTTAGTTTATATTTTTAGGGTTAAATTTTAGTCTATTTTGCTTAATAGCTTCATTTCCGTATTCGTTGATTATTTTTAATATCTTTCCAAATCAAATATCTTTGCTTCATTCAAATCAGGATCCTAAATAAACGGGGTTCATTTTCACTAGTCATTGGGGATACGGACCCGGCGTGATCATACTTACCCGGTTAAACCATAGTATTTTTATATTATATTAATATATTTTTGAGAGTGAATTTTATCAAGGGTAACTTGGTAATCTTCTTATTTCTCTTTAAAAGTTATTTTTTTATATTATTTTTCGTGTGGTAAAACTAATCGTTTCACGTTTTTGACGCCGCTGCCGGGGACTAGTGTTTACGATTCCTACGTTTCGTGTTTGTCGATTTGGTTTGAAGATCCTTTCGTCCTCGAAAGTTTCATTCTTGTTTTAAAATTCAAAAGTAAAAAAGTAAAAAATATAAAAAGTAAAAAAAAATAAAATATTTTTCTTTTCTTTTTAGTATAAGTAAAAGATAAAGAAAAAATAGAAAAATCAAAAACATAAAAAAAAATTGTCCTTTAAAAAAAAGAAAATAAAATAAACAAAGTTGGTAATCGAACACCAACATATAATATCTTCCATTGAGATATTATCATTTCAATTTCCGGTGAACTTGCAATTGTTCCCAACTCGTAATCAAAGATTTAACACTTCGCCTTTTGTGTAACTCTACCAAGACGCCTCATTGAAAAGCAATTTTCGAGAGTAACATGAAGTAGTTGATTAATTGGTTTAGTCTCCTTCGTGTAATGTTAAATTCTTGCTAAAAAAAAAAAAAAATTTGTTGTAAAGGTTTGCTTTTTAATTTTTAGTTTTTCTTTTTATGCCGCACTCAGTTTCGCATTCTCGTCAGACATCGTCAACCAACAAACTCTTCCGATTGAACATATGGTTGACAAAAGTGTTCCAATGGCCGACATCGAAAACGATGGCCAAATGTTAACACGCACTATCGAGGTTATGAGATGCATATAGTATGTCCCACCTAATTAATGCTAAACAATTTTCGAGACTTAGCAACTTTAATCAATCTTGTGGCAAAGTAATAAGTTACGGGTTGACAAGATCCCCACAAAAACCTAATCGATTTTTTAACAATGTCTCTTCAACATTTAGACATCCAGATAGTACCGAACACTCGCTAAAGCTTTTGCTTTTTCCTTTTTCTCTAGACCGGTGTGAAAGCACGGAGAGATTGGTTAGACTTGGAACCTTCCTAGATCACATTTCTGCACATGGGACGACCTTGTTTCAAAATTCATAAACCAATACTTCCCACCTTCAAAAACTCTTTACTATCGGAATGAGATCTATTACTTTTATCAAAAACCAAACGAAGCCTTTAATGAAGCATGGGAATCGTTTTATAGGCTCCTTCGTCATGTCTCTCCAATGTATCTCGGAACTCCCACCAACTGAATACTTTTTATAATTCTTTGAATTCAAACGATCAAGACGCCTTAGATTCTGCAGCAGGTGGTAATTTCTTAGACAAAATGCCTCAAGAAGGTTTAGCGATTATTGAAAGCAAGTCAAAAGTTCGTTACTTAAGAAGTCGCGCTAATGATTCAAGAGTGAGTAGGATTGTCCCTCTTTTAATCTTCACCTTCTAATTAATTCTTTCGATATGCAACAAATAGCCCTTCTTCTCGAGGATAAGTTGACTATCAAAGATGAACCAAATGATGAATCAAATGAAATAAGCTTTAGTTGTTACTACTCCCTGACTGTCAAAGCATTGAGGAAGTATGTGTCACTTCTGGATCAAATCACCATTTTTAACCCTGTGTCTGTTATCTCGAGGTGGAAATGATTTTCGTTTTTCATGTCAACACCAACAATTTCAACAAACCGCAGCCGTTGGTAATTTTCTCCAAAGAAACCAACCTTCCAATCTGGCAAGCCAAATGAAACCACCGGGTTTCAATCAACCGAATGTTCAAGGTAACCAAGGAAACCAAAACCGATACCAAGGAACCAATTCTAATTTCAACCAAAACCGTGGAACAAACTTTATCAAAAACCTGTCAAAATCAGTATTTCCAAGCTCACCATACGCCCAAACACAAACCAATCAAACATCATTCAATAAGTTTCTCCTTACCAACCTTCAACAAATAGTGTTTTGAAAACGGATTTTGAAAGCTATGTTAAAGCAAACGATGCGATATTGAAAAATGTGCAAAATCAAAATCAAGGATTGCAAAATCAAATGGCAAATGTTACAAGTTTGTTAACAAGCCTTTGCACCAAGTTTGATGATTTAGGCAATACAACCAACTTCAAGTTCAATTTCTTTACCAAGCAATACCATTCCAAACCCAGAAAACGAAGCCAAGGCAATTACTACTCGTAGTGGTGCCTCATACGATGGACCTCCGATTCCACCGCCGGTGGTGGAAAAAGGGAAAGTAGAGGTGACAAAGGATACGAGCTACCAAGCACGAAACATCCAACCTCCTCATTGGTCCAAAAACTAAACCAAAGACAAAGAACAAATAGAAGAACATTCTCTTCGTTACCAACAACAAGCCAACCTAATTTGCTTACACAATCGAGACTCAATAAACAAAAGATTCGTGAATAAGGATTGATAATCCTAGCTTCAAGTTTATGGAAATCTTTCCGTAATCTTCACTTTGAGCTAGTTTTGTGGTTGCTCTATTCATATGCCAATGTTTGCTACAGATTGTTCAAAAAGTATGCTTAATACTAAAGACAAGTTAATTGTGTTATCCAAACACCTTTGATGAAATTTGTAGTGCGGGTTGTCCTTAAAAAAGCTTCCAGAAAGCTTAGGTGACCGGTCATTTCTCTTTCCTTGTGATTTTTCAGAGTTCGATAGTTAATTAGCCATTGACGATTTGGTGCTAGTATCCAATTCTTGCTTTATCCATTTGGAAAAAAGCTTCAACTCTCAGGCCTTAACCGAACAAAAAATGGTATTAGAATTAGGAGACCGTTATACAATTTCCAAACAACCGGTGATGTAGCTGAAATGTTTTTGTCAAAGTAGGGATGTTTTACTTTCCGCCGTTTTTCGTTGTTCTAGATTTTATAGCCGATCCTCGAGTACCATGTTACTTATCTGCGGTGATTAAAACCCTTGTTTTTCTAATGAAGGCTCATGCTTTATTCGATGTTTGTTGTTTATGAAGAGAGATTACTCTTAGGAATGATGATCTATCATTAACCCTTAAATGTTGGTGATTCACCTTCCATTTCATACAACAATCTCGAAACGTTGAGAAAGTTGACCTCTTTGATGTTAACTTGTGAAGAGTACGCAACAAGATAGTACTTGGATTTTCCAAATTCGTTGCTTACAACAATCCTTCTCCCATTTACTTCGACCGATTGTTTCTACTTCATCTCCAACACTTTACCTCGTTTGTGGAAAGTGATTTTTTTTACTCCTTTGAAAGAAGCGATGCTTTTCTTAGCAATCGATGATGAACCAGTTTTCCCAGTTTTCAACAGCTACATACTACGATCCGAGTGGACATTCTCATTCTCGAGGCAACTTCTCAATAGTGATCCAATACCTAAACCAAAACCAAGGGATTGCTCCACCCGGGAATTTCAAGAAAAGATCTTAAACGTTTTGTTGACAAAAATGTCTTCAGTCGAATTTGCTACAACGTCTTATGAACCAAAAGATGAAATTCCAGAAGTGAGATTTAAAGTGTTACCTTACGCATCTCGATGTATGCGTTTGTAGAGAAAATACATGATTCCAGTCATAATTTCAAATGATTTCGAGCCAAGAGAAAAGACCTCACTTATTAACGTTCTAAAAAACCGGAAAACAAAGCAATTGCTTGGAATAATCTTTCTGATATCCGGGCATTAGATCCTGAATTTTGCCTCACAAAATCCTTTTAGAAGATGATTAGAACCCTTCAGCTTGCAACATCAAAGGAGGGTTACCTTAATATCCACGACGTCATTCAAGAATAGAAGATAGATAAAACTTCTTGGGAAAACGCGAGATTGATTTATCCGGATCATCGGATTAGTCCATGGGTGTAGTCCTGGTCCAATTGTGTTCTAAAAAAGGTAGGTATGACCGTTGTCTCAAACGCAAGAAAATGAGCTAGTGCCTACAAGATTAGTTACGGGATGGAGAGTTTGCATCGATTATCGAAAGTTAAAAGAAGCAACTTGCAAAGACCATTTTCCGTTACCATTCATGGACCAAATGTTAGAGAGATTAGCCGGCAACGAGTTTTATTGTTTCTTAGATGGTTTTTCAGGGAATTTTCAAATTCTCAATTGATCCTTAAGATCAAGAGATATACTACTTTTCAGTGACATAGAACTTTCGGCGACGTCTGTATGCATTCGGATTGTGCAATGCTCCGGGTACTTATCCATCGTTGTATGATGGCCATTTTTCATGATAATGATAGAAGGAAAACAATGGAGGTTTTTATGGGATTTTTTAGTTTTTGAGAAATTCTTTTTCCTGTGTTTGCCCAATTTAGATAAATGCTTCAATGGTGGAAGATACCAAATTAGCACTAAATTGGGAAAAAAGCCATTTATGGTTTAAAGAGGGCATTGTTTTGGGAACATAAAGACTCCGGAAAAGAATTGATGTCGATAAGGTCAAGGTGATGGTAATTCTAAGCTTCCTCATCCATATGACTCAAAGAATTCTAAGTTTTCTCGGGCATGCTGGATTTCTATCGAAGATTTTCAAAGACTTTTCCAAATTGCTCTTGACCACCTATGACCATCTCTTAGAGTAAGACATCCCTTAATTTTTTCTTGAAGATTGCCAATTTAGCCTTTCAAACATTGAAAAAGATGAAGTTGACCGAAAGTGCTTTCCAATTCTCATTGTCCGAATTGGGAACAAACCTTTTGAAATCATGTGCGATGCAAGTGACTTATGCAATAGGTGCAGTCCTAGGGACAAAGGATTGAGAAAGCATTTCCGACCAATTCTTACGCTAGTAAGACGCATGACAGAAGCAGAAACAAATTACTACATACAACAGGAAGGAGATGCTTGCAGTTGTTTATGCTTTCGAGAAGTTTCGATCATATCTAATCATGAACAAAAGTGTTGTTTACACGGATCACTCCGCATTGAAATATCTCTTCAACAAGAAAGACGCCAAAGCACGTTTGCTTCGCTGGGTCTTACTTCTTCAAGAATTTGATTTTAAGGTTATCGATACCAAGGGAGCTGAAAACTATGCAGCCGATCATACTCTCTAGTCTTTAACCATTACGAAAATATTCCTGATCCAAAAAAAGAAATTACCGAGGACTTTTCCTTTTAGAAAACTTAAGTGTATTTATTAACTTCAAAAGACCAAAGTTAACCCGTGGGTCGCCGACTTTGCTAACTACCACGCGGGGAAATCATTTAAAAAAAAAGGATTGTCAAATCAGAGATAACCAAGTCTTTATAGATTGTAAAAATTTATTTTTGGGATGAACTTTTCTTTTCAAGACTTAGGTGCAGATCAAATAATTCGAAGGTGTGTAGATGGCAAAGAAGCTCTCGAAATTTCGAAGCTGTCAGTAGTGGAACCCCATTACGCCCTCCGAGGGACCACTACAGGTGCCAACTTTAACGCCAAGAAGGTTTTTGATGACTGGTTTTTATTGTTCCTTACATTTATAAGGATGCTACGAATGATCAAATCTTTGTGTATGCTTGTCAAAGACAAGGCTAATCTCCTCAACGTGATGAGATGCCTCAAATGCAATCCAAGTTTGTGAGATTTTCGATTTATGGGGAATGATTTTTATGGGATATTTCCATCGTCTTTAGGAGGTAAACAATATATTTATTATAGTTCAGTCGCTCGATTATCTTTCCCACGTGGGTTTTGGGGGAAGCGAAAGCGCACCACCAACGATGCGAGGGTAGTTGTTAAGTTCTTAAAATCTCTTTTCTCCTGATTTGGTGCTCAAGAGCAATCATAATGGCGACTCGTGGGACCTTTTGTGTAACGAAAATTTGATAAAGTTATGTCTAAAATTGGTGTCACCACATCGTCTTTCGACTCACTTACCTTACTCAAATGAGTGGTCAAGTTGAAGTACGGAATCGAGGTCTTAAAAGAATTTTGTGCTGAGGACGGTAGGAGCAAAAACCGAGCCTCATGGTCCGACAAACTAGATGATTGGCATTAAGGGCTTTTAGAACGTACAAGACTCCGATTTAGATGATACTCCCGTACAAGTTTGTCTATGAAAAAGCGTGTTTCACTTACCAGTTGAACTAGAACACAAAGCATTATTGGCTCTTAAGCATGCCAACTTCGATTTAAAGATACCGAGGGCGATCATCGATAATGCTTCAACTCAATGAAAATCAGCGTGTTCGTGATCAAGCTTTACGAGAATTCGTTATCTATACAAGGAGGGACAAAGAAGCTACACGCTTCCAAGAGAAAGAATCCGAATCTTCAATATTGGTGATAGTCTTTCTTTTCAACTCCCGATTAAAGGATTTTAAACGGAAAGCTACTAGTCCCGATGGTCGGACTTTCACAATCACCGAAGTTTATCCTTATGGCACTGCCAAGTTGTATATGCTGATGGTTTAATTTCACAATTGTTCAACTGCCACGTTTGAAGCATTACTATGGAGGGATTACACCACCATGGTTATCCCAGCCTTACAGGACTTTCCCTAAGACAACTAAATTCAGGGATCGAGTCGAGCTTGCGACTCGGTAACCAAAAACAAGCCGCTTCGTGGGAGTTCCCCCTGCTTATCTTTTCTATCTTCTTTCTATTTTCTATCTAATTGTGTTGTGTTGAGAGAGGCTTGTTCTCTTTCCGATTTCTCGATGTTTGTTGCTTGTTTGTTGTGATTTTTGCAGGATTCTCCCAACAATTTCTTTGAAGCCTCTCGTGTCCGGTTGATTTATCTGTTCAAACTCGAGCTTTCATCCTTTGTGTTGATAATTAGTTGGGGAGAATCCATATCCTTTCATCATTATCGATTAACGTTTATCTTTGCATACCTAATAAACGGCTTAGATTTACGTAGAAACCCGACTTTAAACATTGAGGACAATGTTTCGTTTTAGTTTGGGGAAGGGAATCTATCGATTTGATGTTGCTTGCTTATTGTTTTGTTTGTCTCGTCGTACCGTTTTCCCACAAAAATAGCAAAAATTTTAAATTTTTCAGTCTTGTTAATATTTTAAAAAAAAAGTGTTAAGACAAAAATGTAGGTTTTCCGTTGGTAAGAATAGAAAGTAATTTTTGACCCGATCGTACGTGTAGAGTTCTAGCTTTCTCCACCTTTTAACATATTAATGATGATAGTTTGTGCATGTCTATGTAGACTTTAAAACATGCAAGACTTGAATCATTTGTAAAAGAAAACTTGTGCTAATCTAAGTTGATTTTAAAATATGCCGAGGTTGGATTTTATATGGCTAAGTATTGCAAATCTCTTTGTGAAGAAAAGAAAAATAAATGATAGCACTATTTACACACTTCCTACCCCAACACCCTTCTACAAAAACAATATTCGTTATTTATAAGTCATAACATTAAACATAGAATAGTTGGTTTTCTTTCAAGCTCATAAGTGTTAATTGTGGCTTTTTCTCCCATTAGCCTGTTTCACCTTCATGTGAATGTTTAATAAATAGAGTTGTATGGTTTTTTGGTTAATAATTAAGCTAATAGAAAAGTTTTCTGTAGTTCTTTGGCTTAGGATAAGTACAATCAGGAATACTCAATTTGGTTTAAAAATCAAATATAATAAATATATAAGTTCTATGCAGATATACTTCATGTGTCGATGGTCGTAGCGATGTTGGGATAGTTTTCATATAAGGTAGGGTCCGGTGTCATAATAAGTAGAATAACTCTTGTCGACTCGCTATCGATGTGGCTTCGAGTTAAAGGCCACAGGTTTTTACTTTATAATCCAAAGTCAAAATATGTTTGCTATTTCTTGTCGGAGGCGTTGGCGTGTTGTAACCTACTAAAGGACTAAGGTTTAATATTGTTGCTTAATTTTTGTCTTACTTTGTGCCTTAAAGAGCCTAAGGGTATATGGTGCAAATAAGATTGGTCCATTTATGTCTTAAAGAGCCTTCGGGTATATGACATGAATGGTGCCTTGCTTAAGTAGCCTAATAAACGCAAATGTTGGATTTTCTGCTCGATTGGGACTTTATTCTTGATAACATGTGATCTTTTGAAATAGGGTTAGGAGTTAATTATTGCGTTCTTAACCATTACATTTTTTTGGAATTAATAGAGTATCGAACAAAGTTCTTAAAGATGCCTTCAGGATATGACTTAAGTAAAATCTTGAGATACAAAAGTGGATTTATGTGGGGGAAAAAGTTAAAAGTACACAATTAGTATTTTTTGAGTAGTGTAGTGTCATGACTTGTAATTAACAATGATCTTGTTTTTAAGCTTAGCATGGGAAAAGTGAAAAATCGGGGATGACAAAATTATCTTTTAGACACTTAATTGTGCTTTTTGTTCTATGATCCTAAAAGTTACCAATGAGGTAATGAAAACAATATATTATGTCAACACAAAATAAGTTGTAGTTAGGTAGTTAATTATCAAGAAAAGAGAAAAATCTTAGAAAATGGGAAGTCGGGTGTTTTATAACTTGTGATCTCTTAATTCTCTCAACAAAAATCTTTGCTACTTTTCAAAGGTTTAGTTGAAGAATTTTTGAGGTATTTGGTTATAAGGCATGTGATATTGCGTGAGGACACACAATCGTTTAGTTTGGGGAATTTTGATAAGTGTAAAATACACATTAGTCCGTTTTGAATTGCTCTAAATGAATGTAAAAGTCCAATTGTCTAGAAAATGCCAAAACAGGTCCAAAAATAGCAAAAAATATGTTGTTTTTGTGTTTTGGGGTGTGCAGTATGGATAAGTCAAAAATCACAAGAAAACAATCAAAAAACAGGCCAGCACGGACACGAGAATCAGAAGAGTACAAAGCCGAAGCCAGAAAAGCCTAAATCCTTAGCCCGCTTCTCTTTTATGAAACCACAAGGACCAATCTTGCTCCCTTCCAAAGTTATTTATAACTTGAAAAAAAAAGAGGGGCCATTTGTGTTACAAAGCCAAAGTTCAAACGAGATTTACCCATTTCAGTTATAAAATAGGCGGGTAAATCCCATTCACTGTTCATCGTCTTCCCCATTTCACCCTCCACTCAAAACAAAGGGGTTTTTAAAATTAGTCAAAATTAGAGGGTGCGTTGGTCAATTCAAGGAAGCTCAAACACAAATGCAAGGACAAATTAGTCTAATCAAGGATATACTTATCCTAGTCCAAGCTCAATGCCACGTAGTAATGGTGAAAGCACAAATTTAAGTGGGTTTTTGTGCTAAAACACTCACAAAAGAAGCACAAACGTCACATCAAAGAATGCCACGCTGGCAATCCTCAGGTGTGCACATCTTGATCTAACGGCTCAAAATTTAGCCCCAATGATTGATGGATTGGATGGCAGAGATTGATGGGAGCTCAGAGGGCCTAGAAGCTTCAGCTTGGCACTATAAATAGGCCTCATTCTCACACACACAAAGGGGTCTTTTTCTCTTTATCTAATTTTTAGTAATTTAGTCTAGCTTAAATTCGTGTTTTTATGTAATTTTCCTTTTTCAAGTAATGTAATCAGCTTCTTTAATTAATGAAATTCAGTTTTTAGTGTTTTAAATCTCGTTTTCTAAGCTCTCATTTAAAGTCATAAGCTCTCTTAATAAGTTGTCTCAATAAGCTAATATTAAGCTCTTTCAGTCTATAAGCTGAAATAGAGCTGTTTGAATTCAGTATTAACCTTATCTAAACCTTAAATCAGTTTAATCTTATATGGATCTTATTGAATTTGAGCTTTTGGAAGGGGATCTTACCTTGGAAGAGATCCCAAGGACTTATACCTTAGCTTATTAATAAGCTAAGGAGCTTGTAGCTGCCTTAATTGGTCCCTTTTGTTTAGCTAAAGGATTAAGTAAGTTTCTCTTTTCATTCTTCTCTAATTTCAGTTTTAATTGCTTAGTTTTAGTTTATATGCTTAATATTGCTTATTTGCTTATTCTCTTTGCTTATTAGTGTTTAAATATCTCTTCTAGTGCTTATTAGTTGTTTGTCCTAATCTGTTTTTGCTTATATAGTTATAGATCATTAGTTATTAATTTCTGTCATAAAAACTCATAAAATCCAAAAATATTAGTTTAAATAGTTTAGATCTTAGATTAAGGCTTATTCAGTTGTTTAATCATGATTATTAAGTTTGTTTTAAGCTAGTTTTTATCTGGTATTTAGCACTTGTTCATTAGATTTCTCTTAAAAAGCTTTTCTCAATTCTGTCATAATGGTTAAGTAGTGTTTGGTTTAGTGCAATCTCAAAATTACACTAGCAGTACTAACCTCAGTTAGTACTGCTGAGCCTTTACACTACCAGTACTAACCATAAGTTAGTACTGTTAGCTTTAATTTCAGTAGGATTAAGTTTAGCTTTAGCTTATTAAGAATTTAGTTTTAGTTTTCATTATTTAGCTTATTTCATTGCTTATTTTCAAGAATCAAATTGCATCAGCAGTACTTTCACTTGAAAGTACTGCTGAATATTTACACTAGCAGTACTAACCTCAGTTAGTACTGTTGTGTTCTCAACTTAATTTAGATCAATTATTTTAGGATCTAGCTTATCAAATTCAGTAGGATTTAAGTTTTAATATAGCTTAATTCATTTTAAGTCTTGATTTGAAATTTTTATAAAATCCATATAGGATTTAAGTTTCAATATAGCTTAATTGAGTTTAAGTCTACACTTTGTTTTCTAGCTATGTCTTAGCTTATTTTGCTGTCAAAAGTCTTAAAAAAAAAACCTGAAAAATCCAAAAACAGTAGGACATAGAAAAGTCTAAATTGTTAATTCAGCCTTAATCTATATTTAAATAGCTTATTTAGATGGATAATAAGTAGTTTGGATAAGTCCTTTGAGTTCAGAGTTTAATCAGCTTATTAAGTTCTCTACTTATTTGTATTTTTGTTTACTTTGCTTTATTTCCGAGTTTGCTTACTTCTGAATCAAATTTCAGTCCGCATAAGATATTTTAAGCGTTTGATTTCTTTGCCATTCGTAATAAGCACATCTTAAAGCTCTTAGTACTCCTTGGTCCTTTTTTTCATTTTGCTCTAGTTTTGAGTTTCTTATAGCTTAGTTTTCTAAACCAAGGGATAAACCCTCCTTCTGTAACAGCATAAAGATAAAGCTCGTTTGTGACTTAATTTGCAAGTTTTCAGCCCAAGTAGACCTTAATTAATTTGTTTCCCCTTAGCTTCCTGAGAGTACAACTTTTTCTTCTTTGAGTTTTTCATTTTAACCACTTTTTCAAATTTCCCTAAATTTCGGTCTTAGTTTGCATGTCAGTGAAATAGATTCCCTTAGGTAAGAAAAGTTGTAACTTTTTCGAATTTTAATTTGGTTTTCAAATTACCATCCTTAGTTTGATTAGGTAATATGCCACCATTAGTCCTTAATTAAGTTTATAGTTAAATTTAATAGACCTTAATAGTAATTAGGTTGTTAATTTTTAAATTAGTTTAATTAACTTTTATAAAAACAAGTAAAAAATTAGGTCTTAATTTCTAGAAAACCAAATCATATATCCTTGCTTATTCAAATCATGTCCGAACTTAAAACGGTGGTTCAACTGCACTAATAAGTTTTCCACATTGGGATTAACGACCGGGTGATCATACTTGCCCGATTATTAAACGTATTCTATATATAATACGTTTGTGAGGGAATTGTCCAAGGGATACTTGGGGATATTCTTAATTTCTCAACAATAAATTATTTTAATATTATGTAAAACTGCAATCAGTTTTTGGCGGCCGTTGTCGGGATATAGTGTTTACGATTCCTAGCGTTTTGTGGTTGTCGAATTGAGTTTGAAGATCCTTTCGTCCTCGAAAGTTTCCTTTCTTGTTTTATTTAAAATACATAATAAAAAAATCATAAAAAAAATAAAAGTAAAAAAAAAATAATTTCTTTTCTTTTTCTAGTATTAACTAAAGAGATAAAAAATAGAAAAAATCAAAAACATAAAAAAATTGTCCTAAAAGAAACAAAAATAAAACAAAGGTGTAAATCGAACACCATACATAATAATATCTTCTATTGAGATATTATCATTTCAATTTTCCGTGAAGCTTGCAATTGTTCCCAATTCGTAAGCAAAGATTGTAACCTCACTTGCCTTTTTGTGTCACTACCAAGTACGGCTCACCTGAAAAGGCAATTTTCCAGAGCACCGTGAAGTAGTTGATTAATTGGTGTTCAGTCCTTTCGTGTACCCGTTAAAATTCCTTGCTAAAAAAAAAAAACAAAAAAAAATTAGTTTTGCTTTTTAATTGTTAGTTTTTCTTTTTATGCGCACTCGTTCGCAATCTCGTAGACGTCGTCAACAACAAACTTTTCCGGTTATAAAATAATATACTTGTAGAGAAATTAAGGAAATCCCCAAGTATCCCATGGACAATTCACTCAGCACAAGACATATATACTAGTAATTCACGTTATAATAAAACCGGGCAATATATCACCCCGGTCGTTATCCCCCATGACTAGTGAGCAATTGAAACCACGTTTCAAGTCGGATCCTGAATTTGAATAAGCATAGGATAGATGATTTGGTTTTCTAGAAATTAAGCCTAATTTTTTTACTTTTTATTTTATAAAAGTTTTTAAATTACACACTAATTAAAAATTAAACACTAATTACTAATTAAGTCTAGTTAAGATTTAACTAAGGACTAATGTGAAATTCCTATCAACTAACGGAGGTCTAAATGAAAACCAATATAAATCGAAAAGTTACACATGTCTACCCTAAGAATCTACCCGACAATCAAATTATTCTTTTTTCTAAGCACCCGAATTAAGAGTAGAAATTTAGAAAAGTGCTTAATATGAAAAACTCAAAGAAGCAAAGTTGTAAAGGAAGCAAGAGGGAACAAGATAATAAAGGCTACTTGGGCTGAAACTTACAAATAAGCTCACAAAGAGCTTATCTTTAAGCTGTTACAGAAAGGAGGGTTTATCCCTTGGTTTTAGAAAATAAGCTATAAGAAACTCAAAACTAGATCAAAATGAAAAAGGAAAGAAGTCCTAAAGAGCTGAAAGATGTGCTTAATCTAAAATGCAAAGAAATCAAAGCTTAAACTACTCTTATGCTACTGAAATTGATCAAGAAGTAAGCAAACTCAGGAAATAAGCAAAGTAACACAAACTACAAATAACTAGAAAAAAACTTTAAATACGTCGAACTAAACTCGGAAACTTAAAGAACTTATCAAACTACTTATTATCCATCTAAATAAGCTATAAATATAGACTTAAAGGCTGAATTAACAAATTTAGACTTTACTTTATGCCTATACTGTTTTTTTATGGAATTTTCAGTTTTTTTTTAAGACTATTGTTGACACAAAATAAGCTCAGACAATAAGCTCGAAAACAAAATTTAAGATTAACTAAATTAAGCATATGAAGAACTTAATCCTACTCGAATTTTATAAGCTAAATCCAAATTACTGATCTAAATTAAGCAAGAGAACACAGCAGTAGCTAACTGATGGTTAGTACGCTAGTCGTGAAAATTCAGCAGTACATTGAAGTACTGCTGAATTAGCAATTTGATTATTGAAAACGAAAATAAGCAATGAATATGGCTAAATAATGAAACTAAACTAAATTTCATAATAAAGCTATACTCAAAACTTAAAACTACTGAATTAGCTAAAATCTAAACTAACAGTATTAACTTGTGAAAGCAGTACTAACTGGGAAGTTAGTACTGGTAGTGTAAAGAGTCAGCAGACTAACTTAGGTTAGTACTGCTAGGCAATTTTTGAGACTGCACAAAACCCAGACACCCTTTTAACCATTTTGACAAGATGTTAGAACAGTCTTTTAAGAGAAATTTGAGCACAAAAACTAATACCAGATTAAAACTAGCTTAAAAACAATCAACAAACAATAATATTACATGATTAAACAACGGAATAAGTAAATCGTAAGATGTTAACTAATCTAAACTAATGTTTTTGATTTTAATAGTTTTTATAACAGAACTACACTAATGATCTCTACATTGAAGAAAAACAGATGAAAACAAATAAACTAAAATAGCACTAAAGATAAATTTTGAACACTAACGAAGCAAAGAGATTAAGCAAATAATCAATCAAAACATAGCAAGCAATAATATCATTATTTTAAAACAGAATTTTAAAGGAAAATGAAAGGAGAAACTTACAAACACTCTCTAGCTAGAACAAGAGACCATAAAGGCAGCTACAAGGCTCTTAGCTTTATTATTAACAAAGGTTATAAGTCCTTGGAGATTCTCTTCCAAAGTAAAGATCCCTTCGAAAGCTGGATACAATACAGATCCATATGATTTAACTGATTTAAGTTTAATAAAATATTAGGGATAGTTAGTGTACAAATAAAAATGGTAAAAATGGGACTTGTCGAAGCTTTTGATTCCTTAGTTCCCATTGACAAACACTTTGCTACTTTTCAAAGTTATTAGTCGAGGGAGATTGAGATTCTTAGTTTTCGTAAATGCTTACTTCATAGCATTGCGTGAGGACACGGCAATACCTTAGTATGGGGGATTTTGGTATGTGCTTAATTACACATACCTTTTACCTTTAAAAACGAGCTAAAATAACCAAAAACGGACTTAAAATGCCAAATATATGCTTGTTTTGCTAATTGTGTTGTGCAGGAATGGATAACTAAGAAAAGGACGAAAAACAAAGCCAAAACGACAAAACCGGACTCGGAATGGAAAAGACTGTGAAAGACAAAGCCAAATCGAAGCCGGAAAGTCAATCAAGTCAAAAAGTCAACATAAAAGTCAACTGGTCAAAGTCAAAGTCAACCCAAGTCAACCCCGAGGCCAGAGTCAAGAAAATATAAGTTTAGGGACTGAAATTGTAAATCCCTAAAACTTATATTTAAACAAGAAAAGAGAGAAATGAAGAGAAGGGCCCAAATTGCCATTTTGGCAAAGCTATACCACAAGGGCCATAGCTGCCAAATCCCAATTACTTTTACCACCCAGGACGTGGGGTGAAAGGTTATTAACTCTTCGGGGACTTGTTTGCCAAAGTCCCCAAAAGTTATTAATACCACAAGGACCTACGGTGAAATTAATAATATAACCATGAAGGGCTAACTTTGCAATCCCCAAACCAACACTCTGGTATAACCCTCAAACAACCTGTCCCGCCAAATTATCCCACCCCAACACAATCACGGGTTCTCCACCCCGTTTTTACCCTGCGTTTCTTCCCCACCTCCATGGACAATCACCTCCCCCCTCCTCCACTAACTTTCCCACCAAAAACCACACCTTTCCATGTTGGCAATCCTACTTTTCACATAAAAGTTGGCCGAATCAATGGCTGTGATTAATCCAAAGAAGCACAATGGCAATGGATGGCTTGGATTTACTCATGGAAGTCTCTCACAAAAGAAACACAAGAAGAAGAAGCTGAAGACATAGATTTTAGTATAAATAGGGTCTTAGTGATAGTAGAAAAAGGGTGTAGCTTATTCTTAGTTAATTACTTTTTAATTCAGTCAAATTTATGTTTGTTTATGCTTATTTACAGCTTGTTTGAAGTCTTTTGTACTCCTTTTAATCATTAATGAAGCATTGAAGTTTTTAACATTTATACCCGTTTTTAGAAATTATTGTCAAACAACTTTAAATTATCTTTACATATGATAAATAAGCTTTCTCATAAGATTATATGTAGCAGCTTATTAAACTTATTAACTTATAATCTTCAATGTTATAGTTTTATAAGTTTTTGTTTAAAAAAATCAAGAATAAGCCATTTGGAAGATAAGCTAAAGTTGGAAGAGCTTATTGGCTTATTCACTGGCTTATTTATAAGCCAGAGCTTGTAGCTGAAAGCCCTTGAGGGGTTAAAAGGTCCTTGTAAAAGCTTGGACAAAGGTAATTACATTTCTCTCTTTTAAAGTCTCAATTTTTAGATTTTCTTAGCTTATTCTGTTTTAGCTTTTTAGACTGCTTATTTCCAGCTTATTATTGTTCATTAAAGTTGAGTAATGCTTATTTGTCCTTTTCCTTTTAGAAGTGCAAGTTAAAACAGCCCTTTACAGTATTAAAATCCATTTTCAGAAGTTAAAGGGGTGTTTGGCATAAGCCTTAAAAACGGGTCAAAAAGGTTTAAACATGGGTTGAGGTATTTTGGTTAACTTTAGCTTAAGTTTTTAAGCAATTTTAAGCTGTATTTAGAAAGTTTTTAGTTTAAAAGTGGTATTTCAAAGCTTTTACATCCATTGTCAAATCTGTGAGAATTTTAGGAAACCCCCAAGTGCTTATTTAGTTAAGCACTTGTGGTTTGAGTTTAAGCATCAAAAGAGTGTGTTTTGAGTGTCCAAAAAAGGCTGTCAAAAGCCTTTTGTCTTTTGACTTTGGTAAGTCAAAGTTTACCCAAGTCTTTCTGTCACAGCCTTTAAAATCCAAAGGACCCTTTTTCACCATCAAAAATAAGCAAGTAAAAACGATTTTTAAAAGCTGAAAATTGGTGCACAAGCCCCTTTGCTATAATACTCCATCTGTTTAAGCTTATTTTATTGTTTAGAGCTTATTTGACAGCTTTTAGCAAGCTGTCAAATAAGCTACTAAAGCTAAGCTTAAATCTCCCCTGGTGCAAAGGGGAGATTTTAAGCCCTTTTTTCTTTGTCTTGTTGAGTTCTAAAGCCCAAGTTTTTGGCTTATTTTAAGAGTTTATAAGCTCTTAGATAAGCCCTCAAAGTTTCAGGCCTTAGGAAGCTCATTTGTGTGCTTATTTTTAAGGGCAAACTTGCCTCTTGGCTGTTTTTAGTTTAACTTAGGCATAGGGATTGCTTATTTTTGACTTTGGCTTATTGAGCTTATTCCATAAGCTCAAATTGTTTCCTAGTAGCTTTTCAGGTTAAGTTAATAGTTTAGTTTGCTTATTTCTTTTTTTAGCTTATTTGAATGCCCAACTTAAGCCAATTTAGCCTTTAATCAGGACTTTTCCAAAATCGCCCGGCCTATGACCCACCTCCTTGAAAAGGAAACTCCGTTTATCTTCTCGAAGGAGTGCATTGAAGCGCTTTGAAAACTTAAGATGAAGTTACCAAGCTAAATTATAGTTGCACGATTAGGAACTCTGCCTTTGAGATCATGTGCGATTGCAAGTGATTTTGCTGTAGGAGCAGTTTCTCCCCCCGGCAAAGTAAGGACCAGCACTTCCAAACCGATAAACTACGCAAGCAAGACTATCGACTGAGGCTCAAGCACATTACACCACGACGGAAAAGGAATTACTTGCCGTGGTGTATGCTTTCGAGAAATTCCGGCCATATCTTGTCTTGTCCAAAAGTATAGTGTATACGGACCACTCGGCTCTGAAGTACTTGTTTGCTAAGCAGGATGCTAAGCCGAGATTGCTCCGGTGGATTTTGCTGCTCCAAGAATTTGATGTCGAGATTCGTGATAAAAAAGGAGCAGAAAATCTCGCCGCAGACCACCTTTCTAGACTTGAAAATCCCCATCAAAGTGAGCTCGAGAAAAAGGAAATTACGGAAACATTTCCTCTCGAGACACTTGGGATGGTTACTTTTCGTGGTGATGATAATGCCCCATGGTTTGCCGACTTTGCAAATTACCATGCGGGAAATTTTGTGATCAAAGGGATGTCGTCCCAACAGAAAAGAAAGTTTTTCAAAGACGTCAAACACTACTTTTGGGACGACCCCTTTCTATTCAAGATCTGTGCAGACCAAGTAATTAGGCGTTGTGTTTCGGGGCAAGAAGCTTTTGACATTCTTAAAGCTTGCCACAGTGGACCCACCGGGGGACACTACGGTGCCAATTACACAGCTAAAAAGGTCTTCGATTCAGGATTCTATTGGCCCACAATCTACAAGGATGCCCACGACTTTGTCACCCAATGTGACATTTGTCAACGTCAAGGCAAAATTTCGCAACGTGATGAGATGCCACAAAACTCTATCCAAGTTTGCGAGATCTTTGACATGTGGGGCATTGACTTTATGGGGCCATTCCCGTCTTCAAGAGGGAACAAATATATACTCGTGGCAGTCGATTATTTATCAAAATGGGTTGAAGCAAAAGCGGCACGCGCATCCTCACACCAATGATGCCCGATTTGTTTGTATTTTTCATTAATTCTCTTCTCCGATTTGGTGGCCAGCGTGCAATCATAAGTGATCGCGTCGGTACCAATTTTTGCAAGGACCATTTTACAAAGTCATGCTAAATACGGAGTTACTCTCTCGCTCTCCACAGCCGTATCATCCACAAACAAGTGGAAAGCTTTAAGGTCTCTATCGTGGTTTGAAAAGGATTCTGGAAAGGACCGTAGGCGAAAACCGTGCCTCTTGGTCGGATAAATTAGATGATGCACTTTGGGCTTTCCGCACAGCTTACAAAACACCCATCGGGTGTACTCCATATAAGTTAGTGTACGGGAAAGCATGTCATCTTCCGATCGAGCTCGAGCACAAAGCTTACTAGGCCCTCAAAGCTACCAACTTGATATCAAAAAGCAGGTGAAAATCACAGAAACAATTACTAAATGAACTTAATGAACATGTGATTCATGCCTACGAATCTCTTTTGATCTATAAAGAGAAAACAAAGAGAATCCCATGACATAAAAAATCAAAACCGCGTGGTTCAACGTCTTTTTAATTTTCTAGGTGATCGAGGTCCTCCTCTTCAACTCTAGATTAAAGATTTTCTCAGGCAAGCTTAAGACCCGCTGGAGAGAGACATTCACTGAACCCATGTTTTTCCTTATGGCACAGTCGAGTTATCTCCAAAACTCAGGCCCAACTTTAAAAGTGAATGGTTCATCGTTTGAAAAACATTACTTTGGAGGGGACCATACCAACTGAGGTTGTATCCAGATCTACAGAAGATTCCCATGGACCAATTAAATTCGGGGGGACCGGGGTCAAGCGTCGGGACCTAACAAGCGCTTCGTGGGAGAGCACCCATGCTTATCCGTTGTTAGTAATAATAAGTGTTTGGTGTGAGAAGGCCATGCATCTTTCAATTACCGTGTTTTGTCCATGTTTTGCTGTGCTTTGTATGTATGTCCAGGATTTCGGAGTGTGAGGACTCTCTTGTTGTAGTATCCACATGAGTTTCACATCTCGCTTTCAGTTTGGGAATCCAGGTTTATTTTTTTTTCCCAAAAAAAAAATCTAATCTGACTAACGTTTATCTTTTGGCACCACTTCAATAATACGGCCTTTGATTTACGTAGGAAACCCCTTTGAAACATCGAGGATGATGTTTAGTTCTAGTATGGGGGGGATCTTCGATTTTGATTTTTTGACTGCTGTCGTTGTTATCAGTAATCCCCCCCCGGTTTTTACCACCAAATTTTTGCAAAATTCCAAAAATTATTTAAAAAAATTTAAAAATTTTCAAAAATAAAATAAGTGTTTTGTCACAGTTTTGACTTTCCTAATGGGTAGAATGAGAATAATTTTTGACTCGATCGGGCGTGTTGAGCCCTAGCTAGTTCCTCAACTTACCGCTGGTAGGCTAAGCTTTCACGAATTCGATTGCTTCGAATTTAATAAGTGAAGATCAAAAAGTGATAGAGTTAAATATAAGTTTATGTGCTGACAAAAACTTATATGAGTAACTTGTGGCTTTTTCTCCCATTAGCTTTAATCTCACCTAATCATACCGTACTCAATTCAGTTCAACCTAAGTCAATAATGTTTTTAGAAAAAGCTTCAAATTTGTAACTTGATTCTTTAAAGCGAGATTTTTCTGTTTCTAGTAATTTGAAAGTTAAAATGCCAAAGAAGCATGAATGAAGTATGAATGCAAAAATGCATGAATATTGAAATTTTGCCAATGAAGCATACATTTGATTATATGGAGCAAGTAAAAGATGTGTCGTGATATCCCACTCCGCTAACCACGAGGTGGGGGTTCAAACTAAGACATCTTTACTTCTAGGGATTTGGTGTGTTGTGATATCTCACCAGGAAGCGAGGTCTAGGTGAGGGTTCAAACTAAGACACTTATCCTTAGCCATATTAGGAAGAAGGTGTTGTTGTGATTTCCCACTACGCTAGCAACGGGGTGGGTTTTCAAACTAAGAACACCGGTCGTTGGTTGTGATATCCTACTAGGGAGCGAGGCCTAGGTAGGTGTTCAAACTAAGCAACGCATTCCTAGCTTTAAGAACTTATGTTTATAATGATGAAGATGTTGCAAAAAGTTCTACAGTTAAAATCTCGTTCTTTAAAATCAAGTTACAAGGTCCTAATAAGTTGTTGCTTTGAGTCTTGATTCATCTTGAATTACGACTATGGAAATAAGTTGATCTATGGTTGAGTTGAAATGAGTACACACATTTAAATCATATATTCATGTTGGGAGTTAAAAGTTCACAAGTCATAAGTATGAGTGCTTAGCATTTAGACTTATATTTACAAATGATCTTGTTTAATTGCTTGGTTTGGAACTAGTGAAAAATCGGGGACGATGAATTTATCCGTCAGGACATCCGTAGATTATTCTATGGACGTTTCTCATTCTATGATCCCAATGTTGATAAAATAAAGGAAGTCAAACAGGAAGTCGAGAAAAGAAAAAGAAAAATCCAAAAATATTAGGGATAGTTAGTGTACAAATAAAAAATGAGTAAAGAAGACCTTGTCGAAGCTTTTGATTCTTTAGTTTCCCTTGACGAACACTTTGCTACTTTTCAAAGTTATTAGTCGAGGGGGATTGAGATTCTTAGTTTTCGTAAATGCTTACTTCATAGCATTGCGTGAGGACACGGCAATACCTTAGTATGGGGGATTTTGGTATGTGCTTAATTACACATACCTTTTACCTTTAAAAACAAGCTAAAATAACCAAAAACGGACTTAAAATGCCAAATATATGCTTGTTTTGCTAATTGTGTTGTGTAGGAACGGATAACTAAGAAAAGGACGAAAAACAAAGCCAAAACGACAAAACCGGACTCGGAATGGAAAAGACTGTGAAAGACAAAGCCAAATCGAAGCCGAAAAGTCAATCAAGTCAAAAAGTCAACATAAAAGTCAACTGGTCAAAGTCAAAGTCAACCCAAGTCAACCCCGAGGCCAGAGTCAAGAAAATATAAGTTTAGGGACTGAAATTGTAAATCCCTAAAACTTATATTTAAACAAGAAAAGAGAGAAATGAAGAGAAGGGCCCAAATTGCCATTTTGGCAAAGCTATACCACAAGGGCCATAGCTGCCAACTCCCCATACTTGTACCACCCAAGGACGTGGGGTGCAAAGAGTTATATAACTCTTGGGGACTTGTTTTGCCAAGTCCCCAAAAGTTATATAACCACAAAGGAATACGGTGTAATAAAATTAATAACATGAAGGTAAACTTGACAATCCACCAATCCACACTCTGTTATACCCTCAAACAACTTCTCCCGCCCAAATTTCCCCCCAAACACAATCACGGGTTCTCCACCCTGTAACCCCGTTTTTACCCTGTAAACTTTCACCACCACCATGGGTAATCACTTCCCCCCTCCTCCACTATCTTTCCCACCAAAAGAGAACCCTTGCCATGTTGGCAATCTCCCAATTTCCCATAAAAGTAGCCGAATCAATGGCCAAGATGGTTTTAAAAGAAGCACAAGGATTATGGATGGCTTGGATTAATACTTTGGAACCTCTCACAGAAGAAAAACACCTTGCAAGTTTGAAGGTTTAGGGTTTAGTATAAATAGAAGGCTATGTGAGCCGATTTTAGGGAGTAGTGTATAAGTTTTTATTTTTCTTTAAGTTAAGTCTCTTTTATGCTTGTTTATGCTTATTTACAGCTTACTTGAAGTTCTTTGTACCATTTTTATCTATTAATGAATCATTGAAGTTTTTAAGATTTATACCCGTTTTAAGCATTTATTATCAAACAATTTAAATTATCTTTATATATGTTGAATAAGCCTCTATAAGCTCTTATAGCAGCTTATTAAGCTTATAAAACTTAAACTCTTCATAGTTTATAGTTTTATAAGTTTTTGTTTAAAAAAATCAAGAATAAGCCATTTGGAAGATAAGCTAAACTTGGAAGAGCTTATTGGCTTATTCACTGGCTTATTTATAAGCCAGAGCTTGTAGCTGAAAGCCCTTGAGGGGTAACAAGGTCCTTGTAAAAGCTTGGACAAAAGTAAGTACATTTTTCTCTTTTAAAGTCTCAATTTTTAGATTTTCTTAGCTTATTATGTTTTAGCTCTTTAGAGTGCTTATTTCCAGCTTATTATTGTTCATTAAGGTTGTTTAATGCTTATTTGTCCTTTCCCTTTTAGAATTGTGAGGTAAAACAGCCTCTTAAAGTATTAAAATCCATATTAAGAAATTAAAGGGGTGTTTGGGTCAACTATGAAAACGGGTCAAAAGGGTTGTGTGCATGGGTTTCTTAATACTAGGACTTTTAGTGTTTAAATAGGATTTAAGTAGGGCAATAAAATAAGAGTAGATATAAAAGTTTAAAGTTTTAGCCTAAAATAGATTATAAGTCACTAAATGGTTTGACAGTTTAATAGTAAAAGGGGTGTTTGGGATAACTTATAAAACGGTCAAAAGGTTAAAACAGGGTTAAGAGTATTTTGGGTATAGTTTTACCTTAATTTTTTTAAGCATTTTTAACTGTTTTAAAAAAGACCTTAGTGTGCAATTTGTTTTTCAAGAGTTTTTATTTAGATTATTGTGTAAAACTGTGACCATTTCAAGATATCACAAGTGCATATATACCCATAAATCCACTTGATTGTGAGTTTGAGGTTCACAAAAGAATGCATCTTTATTTCATTTCAAGCTGCCAAAGACCTTTGACTCTATTGGACTTTGTTAATCAAAACACCAAGTCCTCTTTTTATTCCAGATTATAAAAAGACAAAAACCCTTTACATCCGACAAACAAGTAAGCAAGTTTAAATGAAATTTAAAAGCTTAAAATTGGTGCACAAGCCCCTTTCATAGGGCACTCAATCTGTTTGAGCTTAATTTTTGGTTTAGAGCTTATTTGACAGCTTTTTAGAAGCTGACAATAAGCCTTGACTCAGCTTTAAGATCACCCCTGGTGCAAAGGGGAGATTTTAAGCGTCATTAATATTACTTGCACATTCAGCACACTAAGCCCAAGTTTTTGGCTTATTTTAAGAGTTTATAAGCTCTTAGATAAGCCTCAAGTTCTTCAGCCTTATGAAGCTTGTTAAGCTAAGCTTATTTTGCAAGCCCAAACCTTGATTTGACTGTTTTGAGTCCCATAGAGGCTGAGATTGCTGTATTATGATTCTGGCTTATTGAGCTTATTCATAAAGCACAAAATGTTTCCTAGTAGAATCTTTTTAGGTTAAGTTAGATAGATAGTTTGCTTATTTCCCTTATGGGTTAGCTATTTGAATGCCCATTTTAGCTTCTTAGCCTTATAAGCCTTTTGTTTAAAAGCTATTATCTGTCATAATAAGCTTCTCCACGAGCTTATTTAGTTTAGGCTTTTCCTTCTTTATTAGCTTTATTCAAGTTTAGTTTGATTCCATGTTGCTTACTCACACAGCCAAGCTCTAGCTTATTCGACCCTAAACGTCCAAAAGGACTTAGGCATTTTTTGCTTTTTAAAAAAGGCCTAGATAAGCTAAACTCAAGTTTAAGCTTAATTTTAGGCTTATTTATAGCCTTTTGTCATAAAAAGCTCTAGGTTGACAAAAGTGTTAAGCCTCAACAGCTTAACAACTTTGTTTCTTTAGTTTTCCGAAAAAAAAAAAAAAAAAAGGGCAAGACACTTGAGGTCCACCGGGTGAGCAAGACTCGACCGGGGGACCTAGCGATTACATTCCCCTTTTAATAACACACACCACTATACCACAGCGCCTTGGGTTCTTTTTTCCCTTTAAAGACTCAAGGACTTTGGTGATATACACATTTGGCGCAATAAGGCTTATATAAGCTGTTACAGCTTATTTTCGGGCTTATTACTTAAGCTGTGTTGTGTTTTTTCATTTTCGTATGAACTCTATAGAATAAAGTATTTTTTGTAAATTTTTCAAATTTTAGTAATCGTATTAATATTTTTATAATTTAATTTCAGTTTAAAAGTTTATTATTATTACATAAAAAATACAAAAATTATCAAAAAAAATATTTTGCTTTTTTAGAAAATTTTCTTTTATCATCTAGTTTGTAGGAAAAATATAAAAAATTTTTCCGTAGGGTCATTTTTATAACTTTTCATCTTTTAAAGAACGAGGATACCCGGGTAAGGGATTTTGTTTTGACTCGTTTTTTTCTGGTCAAAACGACCCGTTTTCGTCTAGTCTTATTTTCATTCTTCGTTATTTGATTCTCTACGTAGTTGTAGAAGCAAAAAGTTCTTCGTGTAGGTTTTATTTTAAAGATTTAGGTTTTTCAAAAAAAAGATTAAAAAGCCAAAAACAGTACTTAGAAACTTTAGGATTTAAATTTGATAATTTAGCTTATGGATCTAGATTTTCTAGCTTAATTAGATAGATTATAAGTCGTTTTATAAGTCCTTTAAGTTTCAGAGTCTAGTTTAGCTTATTTAAGTCTTTAGCTCAATTGGATTTTGAGTTACTTTGCTTATTTCCTGAGTTTGCTTATTTTATGATCGATTTCAGTAGTATAAAAGTAGCTTAAGCTTTAATTTCTTTTCATTTATAGATTAAGCATATCATAAGCTCTTTAGAACTTCTTTCCTTTTTCATTTTGAACTAGTTTTGAGTTTTTTATAGCTTATTTTCTAAAACCAAGGGTTAAACCCTCCTTTCTGTAACAGCTTATTAATAAGCTCTTTTTAGAGCTTATCTTTGATTTTCAGATTATAGTGCTCTTGTTAAAGTTGTTCCCCCTGTCTTCCTTTACAACTTTGCTTCTTTGAGTTTTTCATTTTAAGCATTTTTCAAATTTCAACTTATTTCGGGACTTAGTTTGTTGTCGGGGTATATTCTTAGGGTAGGAAGTGTAACTTTTCGATTTTAATTGTTTTTCAGTTAGTCCCTCCGTTAGTTTGTTAGTTTCCCCATTAGTTTCTTAGGTTTTGCTCCATTAGTCCTTAGTTAAGTTTTTAATTAGGTTTATTAATTTTAATTAGTATTTAGGTTTGATTTTTTTTATTAGATTAATTAAACTTTTATAAAAAGATAAAAATTAGGGCTTTTATTTTTAATAATTTTCTTCACTTTTTCTTCATTTAATGAAAATTTAGTTTACATTTTTAGGATTTAAAATTTGTTTATTTGCGTAATTATCATTATTTGTTGCTTCTTAATTTTGTAGTTATAGCTTATCCAAAATATCCTTGCTTCATTCAAATCAGAATCCGAACTAAGGCGTGGTTTCAATCTCACTAGTCATTGGGGAAACGACCCGGGTGATCATACTTACCCGGTCAAACATACGTGTATTATATATATTATATTATATATATTTTTAAGAGTGAATTTTATCAAGGGTGACTTGGTAATTTTCTTAATTACTCTTTTAAAAGTATCATATTTTATAAATATTTTACGTGTATAAAACTGCAATCATATAGCTCCATTATATAAATGCTTTAATTATTTGAGAAAATAATATTTAAAAACGTTATAAATATCACTTTAGTAAAGACGTCATTTCTCTCTCGTTTTAAATATTTTATTTATATTTGTGGCTTCGTTTTTGAATGTTCTAGTCAAATATCATATTTGCAATATTATAATCACTGATGAACAGTAACTTTAATAATATTTTATAAATTATATAAAACTACTATTATATAATTAATCGTTGTAACTTAAAAACGTCGTAACTTATTCGTTTTAATTCGGTTTCTAGTGGTTCTTATGTCCATGGCTTCATAATTAAATTTTCTATCATCTAACATGGTCCATGTACACTGTATGTTTCTGTAAAAAAAATTGTTTATAAAATTACTTTTATAAAGTCACTTTTGTTTATTTTATTACATAAACATGAAAAAGTCATAACTAGTTTATTATCCATTGGTTTCGGTTTCTAGTCAACAGTTGAACTATTCTTATGTACATGGCTTCATAATTAAATTTTTTTATCATCTAACATGGTCCATATCCATTGTATGTTTCTGTAAAAAAATTAGTTTTTATAAAATTACTTTTATAAAGTCACTTTTGTTTATTTTATTATATAAACATGAAAAAGTCATAACTAGTTCATTATCCAATGGTTTTTTCAAGTTCTTACCTTTTTAGATCATTACAATATCTAATTTTATCAAAAAATATAAAAGGAATATCTCAGTTCGAAATATCATATTAGCTTTTTTTATAAACTTAGTTTTATAAAAACACCTTTATACGCATAATCTCGTAAAAATCATAACTCCTTCGTTATTTATCAGATTTTCAAGTTTCTTATATGCTTACGATCCTTGTGAAATGTACTATTTTTATAAAAAATAAAATAAAATGTCAATTAGTTCGAATGAACAGTAGCATATTACAACTCGTTTATTTCAACACCTGCATTTTTATACACTTTTAATTTATAAAATATCACAAGTCTTTAATTTATAAATTAACATCCATTAGTATATAATTTAAGTCTCTACATTGTATTCCCCATCATAATAGGTCAATTTTTGTATAAGAAAATTGTCCAAACATATTGTATTTACTTCTATCGAAAACTTTCTAATTAAATAATTGTCAATTAATTGACAATAATTTACTTAAATTATCATTACTTGTAAAATCTTTATTTTAAAAATATTAACATATTTAAAACATCATCTTAAACATTACACAAAGTAATTTCGTGTATGTGCACATTTGGATTTTTCATTTAAACTTTTATATGAAAACCTAGGTGTGATTTAAACTATTACTATTTTTTAAACCATGATAATTAAAGAATTGAAAAGATTAGGGTTCTTAGAAGACTTAATGAAGATAGGTGATGATAGTACACAAGCAAAACCCAAGTGTACAACCCTAAACACTTCCACAAAACCCTAATTTTTACTAAGAAACCCTAATTTCCTTTTCACTTGCAAAGCCCTTGTAAAACCCAAACCAAGCTTCCAAGACACCTTATATATGATTAGTAATGACCCTTGTATGCTTGTAACCCTTGAGAAATGAAAACTATAAAAGTTCTGTGAGTGAAAACCCAAGCCGTGGGTTAGTATGTATGTGGAGAGTTTATATGTTGTTTTTGAGTTCTTGAAATGTTAAGTGTGTGTAAGTGTTGCTTAATGGCTTCCATTTATAGACAAACATGAGTGTAAATACCACTTAAGCACAATACTAATCAAATCTGGTTTTTGGTGTGGTCTGTTTCCTATGTATTCAGGTTCATAAGGCTATTGGGTAAGGTTTTTTATGGTTTTTATATTAGTTTAGGGTTGCTTTAGGTGTAAGAGTTGTAAGGAACTAGTTTATGGGACAATGTATGACATGTTCTTCTTTATGTAAGAATGATAAGATGTAAGCTTGAGCATGCTTCTTTGTCCCATAATTTCAGCTGAAACTACAAGGTGTAGGAGACAAGATTTGGTTGTTAACTTTAGGGTTTAGATCCAATAGTTTATTAGTGTTAGTGGTGGTTTTGGATTTAATTTCAAGTGTATGTGTTACATATGTGCAAAATTCATTTAGGGGCTGAATAGGATAAAGGTTTATGAGATTTTTGAGTATTGTGGGTATTAGTGGGTATTTGTTGAAGTGTAGGTGGGTTTTATGGTTCTGCATACATGCAAATGTGTAGTTTTTTATTGCGTTTACGTATACGTTTTCGTATACAAATAAAAATAAAAAAAATAAAAATAAAAAGCGTAAAGTTATAAATTATCATCCTAATAACTTTATAACACTTACTTGACGTAAAAATTTAGTTGTTTGATGCCCGTTTACGTTGAATGCTCATTTTTAGTTTACGCGATTTAGCTTAACGATAAAAATTAAAGTAAACGCGCAAAAGCCTAAAAATAGATAATTGAATAATTGAAGTCGTAAATGACCAGAAAATGTCAAATGTTACACTCTCCTCCCGTTAGAAGAGCCTTGTCCCCAAGGCTCAAGTCGCAACACTTGACGAAGGTACAGGTTTAGTGAAGAGGTTGATAATACTTCTTTTGAAATTGGTCTTCACGTTCCCATGTGAACTCAGGACCTCTCTTTTCTGAGTTCCATCGAACCTTGACAATTAGGGATATGGCTTTGCTTCAACCAGTTTTGACTTCAAACCCTTGTATAACCCAAACCAAGCTTCCAAGACACCTTATATATGTTTAATAATAACCCTTGTATGCTTGTAACCCTTGATAAATGAAAACTATAAAAGTTTTTGTGGGAAAAAACCCAAGCCGTGGGTTAGTATGTATATGGAGAGAGTTTATGTGTTTTTGAGTTCTTGAAATGTTAAGTGTGTGTAAGTGTTGCTTTATGGTTTTTATATTAGTTTAGGGTTGCTTTGTGTAAGAAGTTGTAAGAACAAGTATGGGAGAATGTATGGCATATTCTTCTTTGTGTAAGAATGATAAGATTTAAGCTTGAGCATGCTTCTTTTCCCTACAATTTCAGCTGAAACTACAAGGTGTTGGAGACAAGATTTGGTTGTTAACTTTAAGGTTTAGATCCATTGGATAACAAGTATGATAGTTTATTAGTGTTAGTGGAGGTTTAGGGATTTAATTTCAAGTGTATGTGTTACATATGTGCAAAATTCATTTAGGGGCTGAATATGATAAAGGTTTATGAGATTTTTGAGTATTGTGGGTATTAATGGGTATTTGTTGAAGTGTAGGTGGGTTTATGGTTTGCCATGCATGCAAAAGTGTAGTTTTATTACGTTACGTAAACGTTTTACGTAACCAATAAAAATAAAAAGCGTAAAGTTATAAATTATCATCCTAATAACTTTATAACACTTACTTGACGTAGACATTTAATTGATTGATGCATGTTTACGTTAAATGATCATTTTTAGTTTAAGCGATTTAGCTTAACGATAAAAATTAAAAGTAAACGCGTAAAAGCCTAAAAATAAATAATAGAACAATTGAAGTCGTAAATGACCTGAAAATGTGAAATGTTACAGTCTCCTCCCGTTAGAAGAGCCTTGTCCCCAAGGCTCAAGTCGCAACACTTGACGAAGGTACGAGTTTAGTGAAGAGGTGCGGATACTTCTTTTGAAATTGGTCTTCACGTTCCCATGTGAACTCAGGACCTCTCCTCGAGTTCCATCGAACCTTGACAATTGGGATACGGCTTTGCTTCAACCGTTTGACTTCTCGATCCATGATCTCTATGGGTTCCTCCACAAAACGGAGCTTGTCATCAACATGAAGTCCTTCCAATGGAACGGCTAATGGTTCATCGGAATAACATTTCTTCAAGTTGGATACATGAAATGTATTGTGAACCCTACTCAATTCTTGGGGAAGCTCAAGCTTGTAAGAAACCGATCCAACCTTGTCCAGCACCTTGAAAGGTCCAACACACCTAGGGTTTAACTTTCCCCGTTTGCTAAAACGTACGACCCCTTTCCAAGGTGAAACCTTAAGCAAACACTATCCCCAACTTGAAACTTCATCGGCTTATGCTTTAAATCGATGTAACTCTTTTGTCGGTCACGAGCGGCTTGCATTCTTTGCTTGATCTGAATGACCTTCTCAGTTGTCTCTTGGACTATTTCTAGACCGGTGAGTTAAACTTGTCCAACCTCAGCCCAACAAACAGGTGAATGACACTTTCGACCGTAAAGCGCTTCAAACGGTGTAGCCTTGATGCCAACATGATAACTATTGTTGTAAGAAAACCCAACTAGGGGTAAATGTTTAACCCAACTATTTCCAAAGTCGATCACACAAGCACGTAGCATATGCTCAAGAGTTTGGATAGTTCTCTCGCTTTGTCCATCAGTTTGTGGATGGTACGCAGTACTCATATCCAAATTTGTACCCAAAGCCTTCTAAAGTGACCTCCAGAAATTTGATGTGAATCTAGGGTCACGATCACAAATGATCGAGACAGGTATTCCATGCCTTGTGACTACCTCCTTTAGGTACATCCTTGCCAACTTCTCCATGGGGTCAGTTTCCCTCATTGGTACGAAGATTGCAGACTTCGTAAGTCGGTCAACAATCACCCAAATGGTGTCATAGCCTTGCGATGACTTAGGAAGCTTTGTGAAAAATCCATTGTGATGTTATCCTACTTCTATTGGGGTATCTCGGGTTGTACCAATAAACCCGATGGCCTTTGGTGTTCGGCCTTGACCCTAGCACATGTCAAACATTTGCTAACATAGGTGGCGATGTCGGCTTTCATATTGGGCCACCAATATAGCTTCTTCATGTCTTGGTACATCTTGTCGGAACCCGGATGGATGGAGTATTTTGATTTGTGGGACTCGTGCATGATCACAGTCCTCAAGTCACCATAACATGGCAACCAACTCCTGCCATTTAAGCATAGGGTTCCGTCGGCACGGGGTTCCAACTTTTCCTTTGGTATATCCTTCCTGATCATACCTCCTACATCTTCGTTCTTGAGATTCTCTGGTTTCTGTGCTTTAGTCTGAGCATTTAAGATTTGTTTGGGAAGATCCAAACTAATAGTCATAACTAAAGCTCGGACTCTTAATGGTTTAATTCGCTCTTTCCTGCTCAAAGCATCAGCAACAACATTTGCTTTCCCCGGGTGATAACGAATCTCACAATCGTAATCACTGAGCAACTCTAACCAACGACGTTGCCTCATATTCAACTCCTTTTGGTCTAGTATGTGTTGTAGACTCTTATGATCTGT
This sequence comes from Tanacetum coccineum, assembly GCA_026074375.1. Lineage (NCBI taxonomy): Eukaryota > Viridiplantae > Streptophyta > Magnoliopsida > Asterales > Asteraceae > Tanacetum > Tanacetum coccineum. Next base: position 12,646 of record BQNB010005441.1, on the reverse strand, counting down.
GAACACCGTACACTTGGTTCCATACAAGTAGTGCCTCCAAATCTTTAGAGCAAACACCACTGCACCAAGTTCCAAATCATGAGTAGTATAATTTTTCTCATGAATCTTCAACTGTCATGACGCATAAGCAATCACCTTCTCGTTTTGCATCAACACCACACCTAATCCTTTATGTGACGCATCGCAATAAACAATGAAGTTCTCAGCTCCTTGAGGGAGAGCTAAGATAGGTTCACTACATAACTTATTCTTCAATGTCTGAAAAGCTACTTCCTGCTTGTCACCCCATTCAAAGGCGACTTTCTTCTGAGTAAGTTTGGTCATCGGCTTAGCAATTTTTGAAAACCTTCAATGAATCTTCGGTAGTATCCAGCAAGACCTAAAAATTGATGAATCTTCTTTGGTATTTTAGGAAACACCCAATCTTTAATAGATTCGATCTTGGCAGGATCTACGTGAATGCCTTGACAGTCAATCACGTGATCGAGAAATTATACCGTAGGAATCTAAAATTCATATTTTGAAAACTTAGCATATAAAAAAAAAAAAAAAACTTTCCCCCCCCCCTCCCCCTCCCCCTTCTCAAGCAGTTCTAAATTGCCTATGGTGTTTCCTTCATGTTCCTTTTTGTTTCTTTGAATAAAATTATAATCTCAATACAAGACAATTACAAACTTATCCAAGTATGGTATGGCACACTCGTTCATAAGGTCCATTGAATACTGCAGGTCATTTGTTCAACCAAATGGCTTCACTTAGAACTCGTAATGAACCAGTACTGAGTCCTAAATCGTCTTTGAATATCCTCTTCGTCGTACTCTAAGCTATGATAACCCAACCAGTAATTAATATCTTCGAATATACCACTGTATCCTTAGATTGGTCAAATAAATCATCAAATCCTTGGAAGAGGATAACTATTCTTCATAGTTTTTTATTCAATTCCCCGATGAGTCTAATGCAACATCCGGAATGGAGCCATCCATCTTTTTGTACATAACAAGACCCTGGAGGTTCCCCATGTGAGGAACTTGGGTCTTATAAACCCTGTTCGATACTCCTGCAGTTGTTCCAGACCAACTCTTCATTTTCGGAAGGAGCAATCCGTATAAGGTTGCTCGTGCTACAGGTGCACAGGATATTAAGTGTGAAAAGTAAATTATAAACAATGAAAAAGATACAAAATAGGTGCAGGCAAAAAATAAAAACAAGAGGCAAAATGTACATAAAACATATAAAGAAAAATAAATTAAAAACAAACAAATAAAAATGAAGAAAATAAACAAATAAAAAATGAAAGAAATAAAGTAATCAAAATCTTACAAAAGCAAAAGCGAAAAAATTTAACAATAAAAACATTCACAAAAGAGACATGGATATGCAAGAAAAGTGAAAGCACAACTCAAAACTATAACCATATAAGACTCAACAAACACAAAGAAGGTAAAAAAAAAACAAAAACAAACAGCACCAAGGTAACCAAATCGATCTGGGAATACCATTTGTCGAGTCGGTGGAAGACCCGACAAATCTTCAGGAAATACTTCAGGAAAATCTCGAACGATTGGTACGTCCTCAAGTCGCTTCTCCCCCGACTTGTCTTCAATCTCCTTTGTAGTAACATGTGCCAAAAAGACGTGATGTCCTTTCAACAAATATTTATGAGTTTTGGTGCACGAAATGATGTTCAAACGAGTCCCGTTTCCCCGGCTGCTTCCGTCACCATGGACAATTAGGGTTTCATTTCCCCAGGGAATACGAACGATCTTCTCGGCACAATCAATGACAGCATGGTACTTTGCCAACCAATCCATACCAACTATGACGTCGAAACTACCAAGTTCTACGGGCATTAAGTTAATGTTGAAGGGATGATCTAAGAAGTTTAATGTACAACCCCGAATGATAGTGTTTATCCCAATTATTTTCCCGTCGGCTAGTTCAACATCGTAATAATGGTCTAATGTAGTTGGTGTGATATCAATTAGGGAACTAAATGTAGTAGATACAAAACTTATATCGGCACCAGTATCAAATAGGATAGAAGCATAGTGGTTGTTTAGAATGAACATACCCGTAACGACGTTGGAGTCCGGGTTGTCCCCGCATTGCCTACCACGTACACTTTCGTTGGGGCTTTGTCATTCCCACCTTGATTACCACGGTTTTTATTCTTCAACTTCGGGCAGTCTCTCTTGAAATGCCCCTGAACACCACACTCATAGCAAGTACCAGCATTCGGAGTCGTCTCGGAGTTCCCATGATTGTTATTATTACCATTGGGACCAGAACTCCTACAGTTACGAGCCAGATGGCCGATCTTCTTGCACTTATTGCACCTGGGAGCACATGGCCCTTTGTGGTGATAGTTGCATTTTGTACACAAGGGCAATGATCCCGTGTACTCCCTCTTTTCACCAAGCCCAGCAGTGTAAGCCCTTCCAGTGTTCTGCCTCTTGTTTTGTTGTTAGTGCCCCTGATTGTTTCCAACATTAAACTCTAACTTTCTCTTTTGCTCAGCTTGTCTTTCAACAATAGTGACTACTTTTTGATCCATTTGATCGTTAGCAAACTCAATTGCTTTCTCCATCGTCTTGGGTTGATATGACATTACATTTCCCCAAATCATATCAGGAAGTCCACCAACATATTTCTCAACTTCATTTGATTCCTCGTGGAACATCCTTCCATACATTAGTGCAAGCTCTTGAAAACGCAGAGTGTAACTCGCAACATCAGTACCCTTTACTTTTAGGTTCCAGAGCTTAATTTCCAACTTCTTGATTTCACTCCTTGGGCAGTACTTGACTGTCATCATCTTCTTTAGTGCCTTCCAGTCCATAGCATAAGCAACATCTCGAGCAACAGTCTTCATGTGGGAGTTCCACCATGTCAGAGCATTTCCAAGGAAAGTGCAAGTAGCAAACTTAACGTATATCTCTATGTATATAGGCTCTGGTACATAGTCCAGAAACATTTTTCGCATGATACGAACATAGCCTCACACCGTCCTCGTCCTGTGGAACTATGGTGCCTGTGGACTCCTCTGGGCCTGGAAAGTAATCCGGTTGAGGGTGGGGCTGCTGGCTTAAAGGGAAGTCCAATTGTTTCCGTAATAGATGACCCGGGGGAACCTCCCTCGGACAGAAAACTCTCGTCAGCTGGCCAAAATGCCCTCCCTGGCTCAGAATCGATATCGACGGATGTGTAGGTAACCGTAGATGATACCGAAGACATGACTGAATATGTAACACTCAAACACAGTTTACATTAGTACATATATAAGACCCGTAATAATATACTTAATATATTATAAACACGTATGTGAATCATGCAGGCATCTATATACCCAATTAATCACTATAATGTATGAATGAATTCCCATAAAAATCTCTTTTTAATGATGCAATGTATTGAAAACGGTTTCTAGCCAAGTAAAATATTTGAACTTGTTTCTCTAAAACATTGGCTCAGATACCATTCTGTAACACCCCCAAATTTGAGGTCGCAACGGAATCATTGTATACGGGAGCGTTACAATACAGATTCAATGCACAAGAAAGTGAGAACTACCTCAAAAAGATCGTTAAAATACGATACATTGATTTATATTAGAAATGTTTATACAACGCATCGAATTCTTAAATAGTTCAACATATGAAATAAAGAATTCTAGATCATAACAATCTCCCGAAATTAATGACCTCCAAATCTTATCATGACACCCAAAGACTATCTCAATGTATCATTGATGCACCTCGTGCATTAAATTGCCTAAAAAAAACATGCTTAAAAAACTTTAACAAAAGTTGGTGAATTCATAATGGTTATGTAAATGAAAATGTATGACCCGTTAGATTTCAAGTGTTATTGATAATGCAACATATGCAAACATCACAAATTTAATTACGTTTCCATAATCTCATGACACCGAAGCTCGACACGTAGAAATGCAATATCAAATATTGCCACATGCCCGTGGATGATGTTTTATAAACACCGCAACATCCGAAATTCGACATGGTATAACATCCTTTTGTTCACATATACCTCCGTCCGTGCCACCAGAGAGAGCTACTCACCCGGATGGGATGTCAACCCTAATTAAACTAATTATAACATTCGCTCTCATACAAAGTAATAGACATTTTATGATAATGGGCCTCAAAGGGTTATCTCTACATAGGCAAATACGTAATCATGGTAAAATGTACAACAAACGTCCAATTTATAAAAAACAAGCATGTTTTCTTCAGACCCCAAAATTGTACAATGCAATTGATATAGTAAACATGGCTATGAACCACATTTAGTAATGATAATGTATAAGCAAAGTAGTGGGCACAAAAAACGATGCAAAGGAACCTTTATCCGCAACCTTTGGAATACTAATACATATTCACTAAACGAAAAATAATAACTATATACTTGCAATCTTGTCCCTAGTGTGTGCTTGAGTTATAATTAAATTAAATGACATTTGAAAACAATTCCTCATTTTAAAATAGTCAACTTTATCGGGTCAACATAGTCAAACCGCAAGTATATAATTTATGACTTCGGACATTTAAGAAACTAGGATGTACACTACTTTTAAATGATTAGTTTTTGGGTCGGCATTTGGTTTGGAATCCCTAAGTGTCCGTAAATAATTAGATAAAATGTTGACGTTTACTTTTTGATTAAACTTATATTTTACTAAGTTTTTTAACATGAGTCGTCTTAGAGTTTTATGACTAGTTTACGGGTTCGTTAATTGACGATATGGGAAACTAAAAACATATGTGAAATTTCAGATGGGTTGTCTACAATATTCGTTAAGTAAGCTTCGTCTCAAAACGTCGTTTAAGTTGTTAAAAATGGGGCTAAACACGTGTGGGTTGCAAGGCAGTCTTCCAGACTTATAAAATAAAAGGGGCCTTATTTTTCAGCACGTGCTGATTGCGTGGACAGTATTTTGGTCTTAATTTGTGACCTTGCTACTCGATCTTAAGGTAAGGTAAAAGTACCCTTGAAAACTAGGACGTGTCCGTTTATAATTTACCTTTTTCAGGTTTGGGTGGGGCAGAGGTCGTAATGTGTGTCGAAACAAGGCTTAAAGTAAAGGGGTGTCGAACTGTCTTCAGCAGTTTAACTGGCGTGACAACATTACTAACTTTGGGTCCTTATATCTTTTTATTTTCTAGACGATTTTAGTAATTTCAGGGGCAAAATGATCACGACCCGTCCTATTTTTGGAAGTAATTAAGTCGTTCCTATATGCTTCATGTTTTGGGGGTCGAGCAACGTGCCTAAAGTTAACATAGTGGCTGCGTTTTACAAGTACATAATATGCGATTTCTTCCTTGCTAGCTAATGGGTCTAAACTACACACGGCGGAGTTTATCTAACTTACCACCCTAACTTAGTTATGGTCTATATCCTCTTTTAGTTACTTGCCCAAATTTTATAAGGGTTTAAGGTTGTTCGACTGTTAACAGAAAGAATACAAAAGATGCGACTTTCATTCTTTATAGCTTAAGGACTTAAATTTCTTAATTACAAAGACACCTAATCAACAAGAAATTGCATTTCAATTCAGCGAATGACAAAAATTTATAATGTGAGACTCAAAAACACTTAATTCGCTGAGTGGAAAGGTCTAACCAAACGAAAACCCTAACTCGTGTTTTAAAACCCTTCGTGACACAACCCACTTCCAAAGTTAAACCCCTCTACTATAAGTTATCCCTTCTGACCAACTTATGAACACCAACGATCACTCCTTTCTGCTTGTTTATTCGTCGACCCAAAAGAAGAGAAGCCAAGAGACGACTTTGGTATTAGGGTTTCTAGAGTTTTTAGGGTTTAATGGAGAAAAGAAAGGTGAGGATTGTGTATTTGTTAGGCCGAATACAGTGAACAAGAAGGAAAAACCATGTGAAACTTATGATTTGATTGCTGTGTATGAATTTGGATAAACGCAACCTTGTCCCCAATGTATCTTCTATAAACACCGATTATACAAGCAATAGTGTTTCCTTTTGTAGTCACATTCTTTTGCTAAGCCTTTCATGGCAAGGTATTTCTTGGATTTAGCATGGTCAATGTACAGGAATTAAAAGGTAGAAACTGTTTGGAATGTGTTGGCAAAACCAATGAAAGTAGCAGCTATATATCACAAGTATGCGTGGGTTAGAGAGAAAAGAGAATTGGGCTTTTATTCGTTAGGTAATAGGGTTAATTTAGGAATAGATTGTGTATATCTGATAAAGTTAAAGCATGGGATTTACTTGTATATCTTTATCTTAGGTTGAGCTCTTACTTACTTAGCACATGCACAATGCCATACACGAATTTCTTTCAGGCTCCACGAAGGTTAATGATTCTATGTTAGTTTATATTGCACTTACTGACACAAACAGGCAAATGCAAAGCGAAAATTTTTCAACGGTAAATGTTCCGTTGGAAATGTACAAACCGTTTTTTCCAACCGGATTTACCAACAACACAGCAATCGGCAAACAAAACGGTTGCAACCAAACATCCGTGCATAGAAACAAGTTAAGTTTATAATTACATTTTTTTTATAATCATCCGTGCACAAATTTCGTAGTAAATTTACAACGTAATTGCAACGGAATATTAGACATTAAATCTAAAAGAATTATTTTAGCTACCGTTGCAATTTCGAAAATTTGTAACGGATATACAAACGAAATAATTAAAATACAATGTAGAAAAAATATTTGGTTGATTTCCATAGCAAATCCTTTGCAATTATTTGAAAATTTGCAACGAATTTGCAACTGGATGATAAAATTATATATATATTAAAAATGTATGTTTCATTTCTATTGCAAATGTGATGTGAATTTTCAGCCTTTTGCAACGAGTTACTTGTCGATTGCAACGCCATAAAAAACGGTTACAAATCCATTAAAAACCAAACTGATTTTCTTTTAGTTTCACTTATTATGTTGCAGATTTTTGAAGTTTGCAACAATTTGTATATGAAATGTAAAACGATTCATTAAGCTAAGGCTAAGCGTTATAGACCGCGGACCAGAGCGAACCGACAAACCGGACTGAACCGGACCGGACCGAATGTATTTTGATCCGGTCTTCGGTCCACCATTGTAATAATTTTCGGTCCTTGGTCCGGTTCGGTCTTCAACCGTAAAAAATCGAACATTATGCTTTTTGACCCGACCATAACCGTCGAAACCGTAACCGACCCATACCACTGACCGAATGCCTTGACATTTTGTTCTGGTCCTCGGTCTGGTGTTTTGGGCCAAATCTTTTTTTGGTCCGGTTTGATTGTGCTCGGTCCGGTCTAGTTTTCGGACCGTGCTCAGGCCTATATTAAGTATGTGAGTTTAGTGGTATGTTTTCTTTCCCATTAATCTTGTAAAAACTGATTCGCTGATAGTACGTATATAAAATAACTCAAATGCAAATCTCACCTAATCCCCTTAACCAGTAAAAGGTCAAAATCTTCTCACACAAAGAGGTAAAATAAATATGAATGATTCAATGATAAAAAATTCCGGAAGAGATATGTCCGGGTCGTATGTCCCAAAAAAAACGAGGCTGCAATCGAAATTTATATCTCTGAGTATGATGAGAAATTGAATGATGGAAACACTGATATAATTTAAAACTAAAGTTAATTAAATAAAACTTAATTTAATCTACGGGAAACAAGTATAGGAAATGGGGATCTTAAATACTACGGGAAACAAAATTAGTTATAGAGAAATCCTAAAATTAAATCTAAATTAAATACGGGGAACAGAATAAGGTATCGGGAACCCTAAATACTAAAAATTAAGAAAATAAATTGCTAAATTAAAATAAAAATCAAAATTAAATCCTAATTAACTTAAGTTGAAAAATAAGAAAACTAAATAAAAATCGGAGGTCGTTTGGAATGTAAAACGAAAAGAAAACGTAAAACTTACCCGGTAAAAACAGGGGTCTAAAACTGAAATTTAAGAAAAATAATGCCTATACGAATTTTTATATTTTTCCTGAGACACTAAATGACAAAAGGAAATTTTATTAAAAAAGAAAAATATTTTTTATAAATTTTTGGATTTTTTATAAATTTTTTAAAGATTAAAAACTAATAAAAACTAGAAAAAGAAAATGACAAAAAATAAAAGTATAAAAATTCTGAAAAAATAAATAAAATAAGAAAAAGTTAACATCTAAAAATAATAAAAATGCCCAAATTTTACTGATTAATTAAAAGTAATTAAACCAATTAAATTTTAACACCTAATTTAATAATTAATAAACCTAAACCAACTGCTGTTAACTACTAGGACTAATCAATGAAAGGACTCAAGACTAACAGGTAACGAACAGGCTAACTACCCACACAGGACTTAACAAGTTAACTAGAAAAGAGAAAGTTACACAAACAGTCCCTGAGAAGGACCCCGATTGCAAGGTGGGTCCAAAGTGCTTATTAGCAAAAAGCTAAAGAAGCAAACTTGTTCAGGGGCTTAAGGGAACATTTTTCATAAAAGGAGTATAAGCTGAAAGGCTCACAATAAGCCAGAAAAGTGAGCTTATGGGCTGACAGTGGCTTATAAGGCTTATGAGCTTATTTTCTTTTTCTTTTATAGCTTTAAGCTCACAAGAAATATCTGGAAACTAAAATGATATAAGCTTACTAAGGCCTAAGGGATTCCCTAATTATAAGCTAAGCTACCTAAAATAAGCCCAAGATAGAGCTGAATGTGAAATAAGCCTTTGTTCACAGTTTAACAAGAAAACAGAAAAGAGCACTTTAAACCCTAAAATAAGGCCTAAAAACCTAAAGGGGAAATAAGCTAAAGATGTTTTGGGGAAATTAAAAGGGAACTAATAAGCTACAAGAAAAAGCAAAAATATCCTAGGCTAGTTATGAATAAGCTAGAGAAGTGTGCTGAAACTGGGTTTCCAGCACCAGGTGAGGTGCATATGCACAGTTAGGGGCTATTTGAGCTTATTGAAATAAGCTCATCAAGATCTTTTTAGCCAAAACCAAAATACAAAAAAACCGCCAGATTGTAAAGGGTGTGTAATTAAGCTTATTATTCAAAGATTACTATTAGGGTTAACTAAATCATGGGCTGATTTTTTAGTGAAATTGGCTGATTTCCAAAGATCCATAGCAATCCCACCCTTTTGACTCATACCTTGTCAAACCAAAGGGACAACACAAGGGACTTTCAAAATGGCTAGAAAACACCAAAATGGCATAAATAAGTTGGCTTAAGCTGCATAACAGCTTAAGGTTGTTTGTTTTGAAATGCTTATCAATTTAGACAGAAACCAAAGTACAGCTTAAAAACTTATTTTAACTAAAAATTTTTTGATTAAACAAGTCTAATCAGTCACACAAACACTCACAATAAACCCTACACACTCAGCCAAAGTTGGCTGAGTGGTGTTCACCCATGGAAAACCCAATTTGACCCATTTTAAGGTCTAAACCAAACACCCCCTTAAATGTATAAAATGGATTTTAAACTGTTTTTTATGTAAATGGAAGCTGAGAGAGTTAATTATAAGTGAAGGTTAATAACTTTTAACACATTTTTAGACAATTTAAACAACTAAAATCCAACTTTAAATTTCGACAATAGTAATTTCACAAAAACTCTTAACTTTCATTAAACTCCAAGATATTACAACATAAAACTTTTGAAACAAACTGAGTACAATAATTTAAAGCAAACTTAATTAAAATTAAACTACAAAAGTAAAAAAAACAGGGTGTGTGTAGTTCGGCTTGGTCTCTTTTCTTTTATAGAGGTCCAAAGGCTCCTCTTGGACTTGGGATAAGCTGGATGTGAGTGTGCAATTGCTCCAAGGCAATCCTAGCCCTCTATATGTCTTGAGTTCATCTCAGCCATTGAAGGGGGTGCTCGGGTTGTGTGTTTTGACAGAGAAAGGGGTTATAAGGGTAATGGGGAGGTGGGAAGTGGTAGGGGTGAGCTGGGAGAGTACTTGGGAGGTGGTATGGCAAGAAAAACCATGGGAAAGAGTGGGTTTGATTTTGGCGGGTACATGGAGGGTACAGTTCTTGGTTGCAGGTTTAAAAGGAATTTTCGGGGAAGAGGCAACACTAGCCCTCCAACTCTTTCTCTCTTTTCACTTTCTTTTAGGCCGAGATTTTAGTTATAAGACAAGTTTGGAAAGTGACCATTTTGGTCCTTGTGGTTTTATACTAAAAGAAATAAAGAAGGTTTTGGTTAATTACAAAAATGGTCCCTCTGGTTTTTATAGAAAAGAATTAAAAAGGGTTTAGGGAAATTGCAAAACTGCCCCTTTGGTTTTAAAAGAGAAAAAGTATTGTATTTTGGCAGATTAAGTCCTTCTCTTTATTTTTCCATTTTTTCTTTATAAAACACTTTTAAAAACTTGGCAATTTTGGCCCTTTTTCTTTATTTTTTCATTTTTAATTATAAAACAAGGTTTACTAAAAATTTACATTTTGGTCCTTGTGTTTTATAAAAAAGTAGTTTTGGGCTTGGGTTGGGCTTTTGGGCTTGTATTGGGCCCACTGGGTTTTGTGTGTACAATGGCTGAGATTGGCTGTAACTGGGCTAGGATTGGGCCTTCAAAGTCTTCACAGTCTTTGTCAATTGCACACAAATGGGCTGTTGTAATTGATTGAGGGCCCATTTGGTCTTCACAGTCTTCATAGTTATACTATTGGGCTTTCCCGGCCCATCAGATGGGTTAAGATTGCATTCAATAGTATTCTTCAGTTCCGGCTCCGGTTTGACTGCTGATTCTTCAGTATTGACTCTGACTTTGGCATTTTTGGACTTTGGCCTTGATTTTGCACAGTCTTTTCCATTCCATGCTCAGTTTTGTCATTTTGGCTTGGTTTTCTGTCTTTTTGTTGATATCCACTTCCTGCACAATACAAATGCAAAACAAACATATATTTGGCAGTTTTTGTCTGTTTTTGGTCATTTAAGCTCGTTTTTGAAGGTAAAAGATATGTGTAATTAAGCACTTATCAAATCCCCCAAACTAAGGTATTGTGTGTCCTCACACAATGTTATGAAGTAAACACGTAAGCCCCGTTTTCACCATTTTCTTTATTTACACTAACTACAACTAATATTTTTGGATTTTCTCATTTTTTAACAAGTTTGACTTTCTTTATTTATTAAAACTGGATGAGTCGATATGTTGTCATTGTACATCTAATGTCCAACGGATGAGTCGATATGTTATTGTTGTACATTAGATGTTTAACGTATGAGTCGATATGTTGTCGTTGTACATTAGATGTTCAACAGATGAGTCAATATGTTGTGTTGTTACATATCTAATGTCCAAACGTGAGTCGATAGTTTATCGTTGTACATTAGTTGTTCCAACGGATGATGAGTCGTTATGCTTCGTGTACATTAGCATAATACGTACATAATTTTCAACGGATGTGAGTCGTATGCTATTGTTGTACATGAGATGTTCAACGTGAATGAGTCGTTATGTAATCGTTGTACTTAGATGTTCAAGGATGGGTCGATATGCTATCGTTGTACATTAGATTTTCAACGGATGAGTCGATATGCTATCGTTGTACATTAGATGTTCAACGGATGAGTCGATATGCTATCGTTGTACATTAGATGTTTAACGGATGAGTCGATATGTTGTCGTTGTACATTAGATGTTCAACGGATGAGTCGATATGTTGTCGTTGTACATCTAATGTCCAACGGATGAGTCGATATGTTATCGTTGTACATTAGATGTTTAACGGATGAGTCGATATGTTGTCATTGTACATTAGATGTTCAACGGATGAGTCGATATGCTATCGTTGTACATTAGATGTTTAACGAATGAGTCGATATGTTGTCGTTGTACATTAGATGTTCAACGGATGAGTCGATATGTTGTCGTTGTACATTAGATGTTTAACGGATGAGTCGATATGTTGTCGTTGTACATTAGATGTTCAACGGATGAGTCGATATGCTATCGTTGTACATTAGATGTTTAACGGATGAGTCGATATGTTGTCATTGTACATTAGATGTTCAACGGATGAGTCGATATGCTATCATTGTACATTAGATGTTTAACGGATGAGTCGATATGTTGTCGTTGTACATTAGATGTTCAACGGATGAGTCGATATGTTATTGTTGTACCTCTAATGTCTAACGGATGAGTCGATATGTTATCGTTGTACATTAGATATTCAACGGATGAGTCGATATGCTATCGTTGTACATTAGATGTTCAACGGATGAGTCGATATGCTATCGTTGTACATTAGATGTTTAACGGATGAGTCGATATGTTTTCGTTGTACATTAGATGTTCAACGGATGAGTCGATATGTTGTCGTTGTACATCTAATGTCCAACGGATGAGTCGATATGCTATCGTTGTACATTAGATGTTTAACGGATGAGTCGATATGTTGTCGTTGTACATTAGATGTTCAACGGATGAGTCGATATGTTGTCGTTGTACATCTAATGTCCAACGGATGAGTCGATATGCTATCGTTGTACATTAGATGGAAAGAGGAACGAGTCCGTCTCCTGGTTGGTTCTCCAGGAGCTTCAACGACTCCAATTTATTCTCCAGGATCATCATCGACTCCAATTTATTCTCCAGGAGCTTCAAGAAA
>BQNB010005440.1:50869-102197 GCA_026074375.1 Tanacetum coccineum | reverse complement strand
ATAAACCTCGTATCTTTATCGTTTTAACTTTATTTTACCCGTTTCTTATGTCCACGGTTTCGTATTAAGAAAATCTATCAACATATTATAATTATTATATGGTTAAATACTGTTATGAACAGTAACAGTAAGTGATAGTTTATAAAAATCAATAATGACATAAATAAATCAACATCCATACATAACAACATCGATAATCATACATGATAGTTTTGATTACAACATGATCAGTACAATGAGATACAAAAATGAAAAATATGGTCTAAGGCAATGCTAGCTGGGGATCACCCTTAATACTTAGCATGCCATACAATGATAACTAGAAAGATAAAACAAAAGTCCTTATAGCCTACTAGCTGGGAGTAACCTATAAAACTTAATAGGCTATATAAGATAGCTACAAATGATACATGACTAATAGCTGTGGCTCTAGATCTCTAGCCTCTAGTGTCTCAATATGTCCAAGCGCTATAGTCAACTGAGTCTGAAGTGATGAAGTATGAGCAATCAAGGTGGCAACCTGTGCCTCTAGTTCCTAACATGGTCCTCTATGGCTGCACTCATGTCCTTAGAACTAGTCCATGCTATACGAGCATACATCGCCTCTCTATCTAAAATCATAGCTGTGTGGCGGTGATATAGCCTATCTCTAAATAGTGTGTTGACTCGGGCTCTCAGATAAGCTCGGTCGTCTTGTGCATCCTCGAATCGCACCTAGGACTCCTCATTCTCCTTCTTAACAGTAGTATCAAGCTCTGTCACTCTCTGGTTGACCCCCTCGAAGGTGGTCGGTGGTACCTCCAGCATGGCCTCAACAATCTCATCCCAAGTATCATTAATCCCATAACCTGTCTCCATAACCTTGTCTCGCCTAAGGTCAACCTCTAGAGTAGTCCCTGGCTGTCTTGTAGCACCAGCTGCTGAACTCTCCCTGATCTCGAGTCCGGGAGCGAGAGTAGTAAGGCAAGCTCTCTTCCAAGGCGGCATCTCAGCCTCAAGAATATCAGTCCTATGGGAAGTAGATGGAAGTAATAAGGGTGGTGATGCAGCTCTTATCCGAATCCTAGCTGCCCTATAGCCTAATGGTGCCCCTGCATCAGTAGGGCTAGTAGTGAGTGGTGATGGTAGGGGTAATGGTAGAGATGCTACAGGCAGTGGTGGTGTAGGTGCGACAGCTTGCTCAGCAATGCGTGCCTCCATGGATGCTGCCATAGGTGGCTCAAGTCTGACAGTCTTCCGTGCCCTACGGAGACGTGTCTGAGCAAAAGGGACCTTAGTCTGAGGTGATCTAGGTGTAGATGTAGACTCGTCAGTCTCAAATGCCTCTGTATCCCCAGCTGAGGGAATAAGGTCAACAACGGGTATAGCAGAAGAGTCGGCCAAAGCTAGGTGCTCCTCCTCCTCGTCATCATCCTCATCCTCAAAGGGATCCTCATCCTCATCATCAATATCATCATCATCATCGTCGGAGGGCTCATCATCACCATCCACTCCATCAATAGGATAGTCAACATGATCCTCCTCGGGGTCCTCCTCTGGATCCTTATCCAGATCGGAGTCGGCCACGTAGCCGAGTGATAAGGCAGTAGGTGAGGCATCAGCAAGTAGAGGTTGGTCCTCCAAGGGTGCCTCAGCATCGAATGGTGCTAAGTACTCAGGGTACTCAGGCTCTGGTATATATGGTACATCAACAGGTAAAGGTGGGTGCTCAGGACCGGGCACGTAATCAGGAGATGGTGGGTGCTCAGGTCTGGGCACATAGTTAGGAGATGGTGGAGCTACCGGCTGCATGGGGAATCCATTATATCCGTATAAGATGACTCGTGGAGGGCCTCCATCATACGGCTCCTCATCAGCTCCCCAAAAGACTCTCCTTAGCTCGAAATCAGTGTAGACAGATATGTAGGTGACTGCGGATGAAGACATGACTGCTGAAATGGAAAAATAAACTTATATAAGTATATTATATAAGGTCAATATAGTATATACGTAGTATAATATAAACACGTATATAGATCATGAAAGCATATAGTATAACCGACTAATGCAGCTCAATAGTGTATGTATGTCCCGTGAAAAACTTTTGTATGATACAATGTTTGAAAATGGTTATAGTCCAAGTAAAACATTTGACCTGGTTCTCTATAACCTTGGCTCTAGATACCAACCTGTAACACCCCCAAAATAGGTCGCAGCGGAATAAGGGTCATGGGGTGTTACTTCATAGATCAAACAACACAAGATATGAGAACGACCTCTATATGAGTCGTTTAAAAATGATACATTGGATTAAATAAACTTGTTCGATACAAAAGCCCGAAGCTTACATTTGTTCACCCATGAAAATGTAAAGATTTTAGTACATAACAAATACTCCAAAATGTAATGCATTTAAATCTCCATGCAATATGATTCCCAAAATGTTGACCCCCAATGTATCCTTGTTCTTGTACCTTATTGACCTGAGAAAAACATGCTTTAAAACGGCAACATAAAGTTGGTGAATTCACAGGTTTAGTAAATGTATAAAGTAAGACCGCAAGATTTCAAAATGCATGATAAGTAACAAATACAATATCACAAAAGTAATTACGAAGTGCACTAAGCTCATGACACCGAAGCTCGACATCTATGTATGCAATTTAATGCAATTGAGGGCCCGTGTAGATGTTCAAACCCGCAACATCCAAATTGTTCCGACATGTATACCATTAGTTGTTTCAGTACATTCGAAACTATGAGAAGCTACTCACCCAAACGGGGATGTCATCCCAAATCGCTCTATTCATAACATTCCGCTCGCTAAACTAGGAATAGACAGTTTCATGATAGTGGGCAATAATGGTTTAGCTACTAGGCCAATCGTAACTAGTTTAAAAGAGTACTTGCATCCAAACGTAAAACAATGCATGTTTCTCACCCCAAAGTTGTAAAACAATATAATTGAATAAAAGCGGGGCTATGAACTCACCGTAAGTGAATGAGTTGATTATCTAAATCAAATATGTAAATCGTCTCTGCAATCCGAATGCAATATAATTAATTATAGGTCGTATGAGCATAATGTATTTTATAAACGTAAAATATCAATATATTATATAGTCACACCACCACCTAGTAAGCCTTTGATTAAATATACAAGGTTGAATGATAATTTAAAATGTACTTTGTTAAATAAAAATATAGGTAATTGTATCAGTATAGAAAAATATCATTTTTGTTTACTAGGGTATTATTTGTTAAAAATATATGATTTAATATTTTTATTGATTATGTATTAATATCTTATTATTAATTTAATTGTTTTTATAAAATAATGTATAAAAGCAAAAATAGTGCATAAGGTTTTTTATAAACCTTGTAGCCTTTATCTTTTTTAGACTTGTTTTACGCTTTCTTAATCCACGGTTTCGTATTAAGAAAATCTACGAAATAATTAATGTTATAAATGGTTAAATACTGTTATGAACAGTAACAGTAGGTAAAAGTTTATAAAAATACTTTTTATAACTTTAATTATTGGAATCGTATTTTAATTGTATCTCGATCGTTTCAATTCGGTTTTTAGTGATTCCTATGTCCACGTCTTCGTAATTAAAACCTCTATTTAGGAAAATTATTCTCCAAAAGTTTACTGTCGTGAACAGTAACTTATTCCATATAAATTTACTTTTATTAAAATCCTTTTGAACTTAACTTGTAAATAACGTGTCATCTCATTTTAAATCCGTTTTTTGAGTTCTTACATGTGTTGGATTCGTCATGAAAAGGATTTGTTGTTTAAAAAAAGGGGGGGGGGGGTGTGTGTGTCGACCTTTACAAAATATCCCCCTTAGTATATCAGATCTGAAAAAGTGAACAGGTTTATAAAATAACTTTTATAAAAATACTTTTATACATTTAATTATTGTAAACTTAAAAGTGTCATATCTTTTTCATTATAGCTCGGTTTTTTAAGTTTCCTTTTTTTTTTTTATTTTTTTTTTATAAAAATTTTTATCTATTCTTACGATCCTTGTGATAGTACTAGAAAAATAAAAAATAAAATATCATGTGTATATGATGCGAATTCAAACAGTAAGAAACTATAAAATTAATTAGGGTTTTGTGATTAATAAAACAAGTTTTATAATTCCTTTTATTTAGAGACATTGCACCATTCTTTCACCAAGTGTTATACCATATTTGTAACATCCGAGAATTTTCGAATTTAGAATGACGATGTCAATCTTTGACTTTTTGGGTCTGGCTTGACTTATAAGAACGATCATCTAAATCACGTTTTCACGACTCGGACTCTAAAGCAATTTGATGTGGAATGACATTCCTGACAACTTTTCAGTTTTGCCCGAGACCTGGAAACGAGCCGAAAAGGGCTAAAACAGTACCGCAAACATTATTCGAACAATATAAACGCGGACACACAAAAACAATTAAATTTGTTTTTAGTTATCAGTATTTATTTAATAAAAATATTAAATAAATTATTCATCATTTTTAATTAAAAGCGTTTTTGAAAACGCGACTACTCGAGTTGAAATCCATTTTTATTTCGGACGAAGCGAAACCGGCTCATAAATTGAATAACAGATATTTTATTTAATGTTATAAAATATTTATGAAATATTATCAAATAAATACTCATTTTTATCAGAAAAATGATTATAAAAACAATGGCGCAAGTTTCGAGATTTGAATCGTTCGTTAAGTCGCTCAAATGAGTCCCGAACCGTTCTTATAAAAACTATACCAAATAAGTTACACATTTGGTCCCTCAACTATTTCAACTTGTCAATTTAGTTTATATATATATATATAAACTTATAACTTTACTTCATTTCCATCAACATATAACACACACACTCTCACTAACTCTCTCTCTCTCACAAGAATCCGGCCACCAGCCGGCGACCACCACCACCGCCGGAAAACTTTTCCGGCGGGTTTTTCCGGCAAGACCAAAAAGACTCCCCACTACCCGATGTACCCGATCCACCACCCCACTCCCTTCCACGCGCCTATATCCACCATCAACACCACCACAGCCCCGCCACCATCTCCATTGCCGAACTACACCAACACCATCACCATATCACCACCACGACCCGCGTAGGGTGCGTGGGTTTAATACTAAACCAAGAAATGGGTGCACTTGGTTATTGTTTACAACCAACAAGGGTGTTTGTTTCAGTGGTTAAACAGACCACACCACCAACGGGTGCGTATGGTGTTCGTATGCACCGAAGAAGGTGCGGTTTGGTTGGTTTGGCAGCACCTCGGGTGCATTTGTTTCGGTGGTATAGCAGCCGGGGCATTCATTTGGTTTTGTTAATACCACCGTACAAGGATGGGTTTGGTTTATAATGATAGCCGGGGGTGTTTGCTTGTGGGGTTTAGCAAACAAAAAGGGGTGCGTCGGATTGGTTGTGTCAACGCACGAGGGTGCGTTGGGATGGGTAGCAGCCACCCGAAAAGGGGTGTGTTATTTGTTGTGGTTCCTGGGTCAGCAGCAACATAGGGTCCGTTTGGTATTTTGCACAACAAGGGTGGCTTCCGGTTTGGGTCCAAACCACCGGGTGCGGTGGGGGGGGGGGGGGGGGGGGGGGGGGGGGGGGGGGGGGGGGTGGGGGGGGGGGGGGGGGGGGGGGGGGGGGGGGGGGGGGGGGGGGGGGGGGGGTGGGGGGGGGGGGGGGGGGGGGGGGGGGGGGGTGGGGGGGGGGGGGGGGGGGGGGGGGGGGGTGTGTTGTTTATAACGTAGGGTGCGTCGTAGTGGGTTGACGGAGAATGTGAACTATATGCCGGTATAACCCGGGGACAACAGAGTGTGGTCGGGTTGGCTGTATAAACACCCAGGGTGTTTTGTTTTGTGGTGTGGGATCGGTCGGGTTGACAGCGGGGTCAGCCGGGGAAGGTTGGGTTATCGGGTTTGGTTTATAATGATGTACGGGGGTGTTTGGTTATGGGTTTAGGTCGGGTTTTGGCTGTGGGAACGGCCGGGGACAGCCGGGGTGTCGGGCTAGGCTCGGGACAGCCGGGAGTGTTTGTTTGTGGGGTTTAGCAGCCAACAAGGGTTCGTTGGTTCGTGGCTGTTGGGACAGCCGGGGGTGTTCGTTTGGTTTGTGGGATTCACAACACCTCGGGGGCTGCGTCGGGTTGTTAATACCCACAAGGGTGCGTCGGGCGTGTTACCAAAAAGGGGGTGCGTTTGGATTTGATATTATAACACCGCGGGGTGTTTGATTGGCTGTCGAAAAGCCGGGACAGCCGAGGGGCTGTCGGGGTTTGAGTTATAACAAAAAGGGGTGTGTTAGCTTGGCTGCGGGACAGCCGAGTGTGTCTTGGTTTAGGGTTCTGTTGGACATGCTGGGGGCGCGAGAAGTGGTTTATTTGGTTAAGGATTAAACAACCACATAGTGCGTTTGGCTGCAACAGCAGCTTGGGACGTTTAGTTGGCTAATTTTAACAGCCGAACGTGTGTTTGGTTTTAGTCCGCTTGACCAGCCACGCAGTAAGGGTGCGTTTGGTTGTCTCAAAGCCAAGCACAAGTGCGTTTCGTTTTTGTGTAAGAACAACCCACAAAAAGGGGCGTTTGGTTCTTGTGGTTATCACCGAAAAAGGGTGCGTTTAGTTTAAAAGTATTAAATTATTTCATTTTATTATGAATTGATTATATGTGATAAATCCGGTATAACTTGCGCGGTCTAGTTAAAATATGAAATAAATATTAAAACGAGACTGATATTAATGTATAAGTGATATTAGACACATTTGAGACGAGATTTGGACTAAAAATGGACCTTGACACCTTTTATACCAAATAATAAATATCGAAAATAGAACATGAGATTCGGGAATTCGGACCGTTGAAAAGTTAGACTTTGGTTTACAAAATATAACAAATTATATTTTGACGGACGTTTAGACATAAAACGGGACTTCTAACTCCCAATAACGAAGAAACTGGATCGAAATCAGAATATACACTTTAGTTATAAAATAGGTTATTTTTAATAAATATTAAAAATGACAGATTTATTAATTAAATGATTTGATCACTTTCGAGTCCGTTTCAGCTATTCCGAAACACGAAAGTTTTTTCGTAATGGCATTTTACTTTGCCGCGAGGCTTATCGGCTTTAGAAATTGAGATAAGTTAGGATTGGACGGAAAATAGTATATATATTCATAAAATATACTAAAGGTTAAGGTTTAAAAATGCCAAGTGAGTACTCATTCACATGTAATATATGACTGCATACATATAAAAATATGTATGATTTCGTGGTAACGATGTACGCATCGTTGATCGTATTTAATACGTGTATTATAATCGAACGACATAATTATAGGTCGTAGTCGAGATCGTTGCAGATTCAGTTGTGATTTAATTGGATTAATTGATCGTGGTCTTTAATCAATGTGAGTTCATCCCTCGCTTTTCAATCTTTTGATGTTTTATACCCGCGAGGGGTTACATGCTGACTACAAATTTCTTAACTTGGATACATATAACCCATGTGATTGTTTTTAAAGGATTTTTGTGAGTTTATAGCCCCACGTATTACTCGTTATACATATATTTGAGGGTGAGAACATGCTTGTTTCCCAATGTCATTTACAGGATTGTTTTACAAATTGGTTTACATACTTATTTGCATAGCTCGCTATGGGATACATTATTTGACTTCATTTTTGGTCACACATGCATACTTTACATTTGAAATGATTTCGGATTAGCTTAGGCTGATTGAACTGATAGCAATAAAATTACTGCCCGGGTGTTCTTGGAGGGGACACCGGTAACGGGAGTACATATTTTTACATTACTGCCCGGGTGTTCTTGGAGGGGACACCGGTAACGGGAGTATATACGCATTATTTGTATCCCTGCCCAAATAGGTACATACAAGTCTACGTCACAGCGTCATGAACTGTAAATCACTTGGAGGGTGAGCGCGAATGTTATGAAATAGATCTATTCGGATGTGGATCCCTGTTCGGGTGATTAGCGATCACTTGGTAAACGAACATTATAGATCTATTCGGGATTGACAACCCCCGTTCGGGTGATTAGCTATCACCAGGTAAACGAACGTTATAACATGTCGGATCATTGTTGGGGACTACAGGGCCCCCCGACACATACATACTTGGAACATTTTGGTGACATTACATCTGTCATGCATTACTTATAAAATCTTTGGGATAAGATTTGGTACTTATGGTGACATAAAATGTGTTATGCATTCTTTATAAATCTTTGGGATTTTTACATAGTACTGTGATATACAGTGATTTACATTTATATTTAAACTAATCTATGAACTCACAACTTTAATTTGACACATGAAGCAATGTATTTTCTCAGGTGGATTAGATGCTTGGACCTATTTGATGTGCATGGACTTTACATTCAAGCTTTTCATTGTGATGCAAATTATGGGGCAAATGATATTATTAAATTCAGATTTTATTGAATCAACAAATGTTATTTTTCAAACGACACATTAGGAGGTCGTTCTCTTGTATCTATTGCTGTGTATTACAGTAACACCTCCATTTGGTATTCCGGCTGCGTTGAAGTGATTTTTGGGGTGTACAGATTGGTATCAGAGCAATGGTTATAGAGAACTAGGTTGCATATTTTACCCTAGACTATAACCGTTTTCACAAATAATTGCATCACAACAAACATTTTCAAAGTGCATACTCGCTACTTGGCTTATGTGCTTTCATTTCGTGCTGCAGGAGTGCATACGTGGCATACATCTATATGAAATATTTATGCTTGCTTTCTTCGCGTATTACGTACGATTATTTAATATAAGAGTATTTATATAAATACCGAGCGTTTCATAAGACATGTAGATTGCACAATGTCCTCAATTATATGTCAGACATTGTGAGTTGCACAATGGTCCTACCATTTATGTTCTCAGACATTGGAGAGTGTTAAACAATGTCTCTAGCGAATTTATTGATTTTTCTTCATAACTTTATATAATATCGTATTACGCGAAAGCCGTTATAATTTTGTTACATTGGAATTAAATAAGAATTTAAGTATTAACCAGTCCTGTAATATGGCGGGACTTGGAATATGAGGAAATGATAAGATAAATTGCTATGTTAACAAGCCGCAGCAGTTCCGTTATGCACGGGATTGTGTAAGAATCTAAGTATGCAAGTCTTGTTTATGCGGGACTTGTAATGAAAGATCGATGTGGTAATCACTATACTGATTTTTATAGAGATCTTTACCTTATTTACTCTAACCCCGAGTACTCTTAATAATCTGAACTTTATTTGATCCCGCCTGGCAGGTTTTACTTCCAGCTTTCAAAAGACGAGTTTTCAAATCACTCTCCCATACACCAAGTAGAGCACATGCCATCGTCATGCAACCACCTTGGAGGTTATGAGATACGCGTATTGCACCGTGAATTATTAAGTAGGATATTTATAACTGTTTTATTTAAAAGGATTGGACGCTCTTCATTTAAATAAATAAATTATAAATCACCGAACTATAAGTTTATCATTTCTTACTTACATAAATTTGGACGCTTCTTTATGTAAATAAGAAATAATAAATGAGTGGGCTTAATGATATCCGATATGACACGAGTATAAACCTGAAATCGATAATCATCAGAATCCGTTAAAAAGGTTTGGAAGCACAATAGTGTCTTGCCACTCCGCATAAATCTTAAGGCCTCATTTGGAGCTACCTTATATCATTCTTAAGTTATTACTTTTGCCATTGCAAGTCCTTGAAATCACGAACTGTCTGTGGAGTTAACAGACTGAGTGCAATATCCCATCACTAATTGTTATAGTATTGACGTTATGGTCGCTACTGTTGGGTCCTGGAGCGGTCCCGACTGATACAACTTTATCCAATAAGTAATGCAACTCCCCTTAAATGAGATAAACACCTATCGACGAAACAGATAGTTGGACTATTCATTTCGGGCCACTAGTAGGAAGACGTAGGTCGCGGTACATCCTAGTACTATATATATATATATATATATACATATATATATATATATATATATATATATATATCGATTTAGATGTGCTATGATCATCTTATAAAAATACATCATTGGGTGATTTATATATATTTAATTTCACTTCCTTCTTAAGTTTATTTTTTGTATCTTTTTTATTGTTAAATGGAACATACAAAATTATAAACTAGAATGCATCCTACATAGAAAGATGGACACAAGTTAAAGGAAAGGAAAGAGATAAAAAAGAAATTTAAAAAAGTAAGATTGATATAGCTTTTATAGAGTATCTAATTAGATGCTAATAAAGTTTAATATTTTAATAGTTATTGTTTTGAATTAAATTTAAATTATCAATACTCATTAAAATGTAAGAAAAAGTTGAAAAAAAAGTTAGATGTTTGACTCGATTAGCTCTGTAACATCCGAGAATTTTCGAATTTAGAATGACGATTTCAATCTTTGACTTTTAGGGTCTGGCTTGACTTATAAGAACGATCATCTAAAGCACGTTTTCACGACTCGGACTCTAAAGCAATTTGATGTAGAATGACATTCCTGATCAACTTGCTTAGTTTTGGCCCGAGACCTTGAAAACTAGCCGAAAAGGGCAAAAACAGCACCGCAAACATTATTCGAACAATATACAACGCGGACACATAAAAACAATTAAATTTGTTTTTAATTATCAGTATTTATTTAATAAAAATATTAAATAAATTAGTCATCATTTTAATTAAAAGCGTTGCGGATAACGCGAATACTCGAGTTGAAATCCATTTTTATTTCGGACGGAGCGAAACCGGTTCATAAATTGAATAACAGATATTTTATTAAATGTTATGAAATATTATCATGCGAATACTTATTTTTATCGAAAAAATGATTCGGAAAACAATGGCGCAAGTTTCAAGAGTTGAATCGTCCGTTAAGCCGCTCAAATGAGTCCCGAACCGTTTTTATAAAAACTATAATAAAAATGTTACACTTTTAACCCCTCAACTTATTTAACTTGTCACTTTAGTTTTATATATATATAAAATTTATATAACAATTTCATTTCATCTCTTATATACACACACACTCTTATATATGCTCTCTCTCTCCCAAAATATCCGGCCACCGGCCAGCCACCGCCGCCCACACTCTCCGTCATGCCGAAAAAACTTTGTCCGGCGGGGCCTATCCTGTCCAACACCAAAATACTCCCCACCTCCCGGATCTATCCGATCACTCACTACCACTCTCCCCACGCGCGACCAACACCCCACACGTCTACCAAACCACAGCGGCTACCACCACCCCCCCACCATCATCATCCTTTCGCCATCATCATCATCACGACCACCACCCGAATAAGGTGCGTTTGGTTTTGTTTTTAGAAACGAAGGGGCGGTTTGGTTTTGTTATAACACCGAAGAGGGTGGTTGGGTGTAACAGCCAACACCAAGGTCGTGTTGGTTGTGGTTCGCACGGTGTTTTCAACACAGCACGGGGGAGGGGGGGGGGGGGGGGTGTCGGTCGGGTTGTGGGTTTTGTTTACCACCCAATTATGGTCGTCGGGTTGGTGGTATAAACCACCAAGGGTGTGTCGTGTTTGGTTTGCGTCGGGTTTAGACAGCGGGTCAACAGCAACGGCGGAGGGTTTGGGTTAGCGGGTTTAGTTCTATCACCGACATAGTGTGAGGTCGGGTTGGTTGTGGTACCAGCCGGGTATAACACCTCAAGGAGCGTGTAGCTTAGCATGAGAGCCGCACCAGGTGGGGGGGGCGCTTTGTTTTTTGTTAAACACCACAAAGGAGTGCGTTAGGGCTGTGATAGCCCACTTCGGGCGTGTCTTTGGTTTAGACAGAAACGCACAAGGGTGCGTTTGGCTGTCAAAACAGCCTAGGGTGTGTTTGGGTTGGTTTGGGTTATAACAAAAAGGGTTGTTGGGTTTGGCTCGGGACAGCCGGGGCAAGGGTTGTCGGGTCGGGTTAAGGGTTAACAACCACTAGGGCGCGTTTGTTTGTGTTGGCTGTCAAAACAGCCGGGGTTGACGGGCTAGGCTGCGGGGACAGCCGGGGACAAGGGTTTGTTTGGTTTGTTTTTATAACCGCACAAGGGTGCGTTTGGCTGTTCTCCATAACAACCGAAATGGTAGCGTTGATTGTTTGACACACACCGAAAAAGGGTGCGTTTAGTTTAAAAGTATTCAATTATTTCGTGATATTATAAATTGATTAAATGTGATGAAAAATATTATAACTTGCTGCGCGGTCTAAGTTAAAATATGAAATTAATATTAAAACGGGACTTATATTGATGTATAAGCGATATTAGATATGCTTTAGACGAGAATTGAACTGAAAATGGACTTTGGCACCTTTTTATAATGAACGATTTAAATCAGAAAATAGAACATGTGATTCGGGATTCGAGGTTTCGATAACTTAGACTTTAGTTTACAAAATATAACAAATTATATTTTTACGGACGTCTTGATATAAAACGGGACTTTTAACTCTCAATAACGAAGAAACTGGATCGAAATCAGAATATACACTTTAGTAGAAAAATAGGTTATTTTTAATAAATATTAAAAATGACAGATTTATTAATTAGACGATTTGAGCACTTTCGAGTCCGTTTCAGCCTTCCGGCGAAACACAAAAGTTGTTCGTAATCACATTTTACTTTGCCGCGAGGATTGTCTGCTTTAAAAGTTAAGATATAGCGGGTCAAAACTAAAGGTCGGTTAATATATTATTTCAATTAATTATTTAAGATCATTATTCGGATCTAAAAACGGAAGGTCTAAAAATAGTAACTTTCTGTAAATATTAGAGATAAGTTATATTGGACGAAAAAAATAGTATTAAATACATAAAAAATACTAAGGGTTAAGGTTTCACAGACGACGCAAGTGATTTCTCGTCACATGTATATATGTACTGCATACAATAAAAATATGTATGATTTTCATGCGTCACGATGTACTCATCGTTGGTCCGTATTTATTACGAGTTAGTCATCGAAAACTACAATAATTATGAGTCCGGGTCGAGATCTATCAGAGTTCAGTTTAGTGATTTAAATGATTAATTGATCGTGGACTTTAAATCAATGTGTATTCATAGCCTCGTCTATATTTCAATAATTTGAATGTTTTATAAAACCCCCGGAGGGGGAAACTGCTTGGTCTACAAATTTCTTTACTTACTCGGTTATCTTATAACAATGTGATTGTTTTAAGGGATTTTGATCAAGGTGAGTTTATAGCCTCATGTTTTACTGGTTTACATACTTATTTGCATAGCTCGCTATGGGATACATTATTTGACTTCATTTTTGGTCACAAATGCATACTTTACATTTGAAATGATTTCGGATTAGCTTAGGCTGATTGAACTGATAACAATAAAATTACTGCCCGGGTGTTCTTGGAGGGGACACCGGTAACGGGAGTACATATTTTTACATTACTGCCCGGGTGTTCTTGGAGGGGACACCGGTAACGGGAGTATATACGCATTATTTGTATCACTGCCCAAATTGGGTACATACAAGTCTACGTCACAGCGTCATGAACTGTAAATCACTTGGAGGGTGAGCGCGAATGTTATGAAATAGATCTATTCGGGTGTGGATCCCTGTTCGGGTGATTAGCGATCGCTGGGAACGAACATTATAGCGTGATGTCCACGCGAATGATATAAAATAGATCTATTCGGGATTGACAACCCCCGTTCGGGTGACTAGCTATCACTGGGAACGAACGTTATAACATGTCGGATTATAACGTTGGGACTATCGGGCCTCCCCAACATGGCACGAAATTTATATAGTGCGGGCACGGAATTTATATAGTGCGGGCAATGTCACGGAATTTATATAGTGACTCATATCGTCGAGCTTCAGTGTCATGAGCTTAGGGAAACGAAATGGAAAATTTGTGATAAGTGCAGTTTGCTTTATCGCGGGGAAAGTCTTGCGGTCCTACATTTTATACATTTTTGTGGCTATTATAAAGGATTGAAATAGTCATGCATATTTTACAAACCTTTGGTTTAACATTCATATTTAAACTAATTTATGAACTCACCAACTTTAATGTTGACACTTTTAAGCATGTTTTTCTCAGGTGAATTAGATGCTTGGACTATTTGATGTGCATTGGAGTCTTTACATTCTAAGCTTTACATTGAAATTGGGGGAAAAATAATGGACACATGTATATATAATTCATATTTTCCGATTAAAAATCAACAAGTTATTTTTCAAGCGACCGTGTTAGATGTCGTTCACTTCGTATCTATGCTGTTATTATGAAGTATCACCCCAAAGTGGTAATTCCGCTGCGTTGTTGTAAATTATATTGTGGGTGTTACAAGGATTGGTATAAAGATCACTGGTTATAGCTAACTAGTTTCATAATTTACCCGAGACAATAACCGTTATCACAAAATTGCATCACATCAAACCTTTTCAAAGTGCATACACGCTACTTTCTTATGTGCTTACAATACTGCTTGTCATAATATGCTACGTGAGCATACATACATAATAAAAATATATATGCGTGCTTTCCCTTGGCGTGATATCGTACGCTTATTTATATAAGATGTAAATTATATAAAAACACTTCAACCAAAATATATTTTAAGACATTGTGATGTGCACAATGGTAACTCAATTAAACCGTATCAGACATTGTAAGATTAAGCATGTTCACAATTATACCTCAGACAATGTGAGTTATACATGGTCTCATTTACTTCTTAGCCATTGTGAGTATAGCCAATGGTCTCATTTCGTTCTCAAGACCTTGTAATTAAACAATGGTCTCCTAAGAATTTTAGTCTTCCATCATAAACTTATATAATATCACGTATTACACAGACCGCATTAAATTTTTTGTTTACAATTGAATTATGTATGAATCTAAGTATAACAGTCTTGTAAAGAGCGGGACTTGTAATATAGAGGATTGATAAGATAATTCGATGATTAACAAAGCCCGACACAGTTCTGTTTTACACTGAATTGTAATACAAATCTAAGTATTGCAAAGTCTTTGTATAAGGCGGGACTGGTAATATGAGGATTGTTATATAATCGTTACACAACTGAATTGTTTATCGCAGCATCTTTACCTTATTTACTCATAACCGAGTCTCATTAATTAATTGAAACTCTATTTGATTCTCGCCTGGCACTTTACCCCACTTCCCCCAAGACGAGTTTTAAAATCACTACGTCCCATACTCAATAGAGCACATGCATTGTCATGTCAACCACCTTTGAAGGTTATGAGAGCACGCGTATTGGCAGCACGTGAATTATTAAGTAGGATGATTAAAATTTTATTTCAAATGAAAGAATTGGGACCCCTCTTCAGTTAAATATAAAAAATTATAAATCACCGAACATATTGTTTATCATTTCTTAGTTACATAAATACTGTAACGCTAACTTTATGTAAATAAGAAATTATACATGAGTGGGCTTAATGGTATCCATATGACACGGGTTTGAACCTGAAATAATAGATCATCAGATATCCTTATACAAAAGGGTCTAGAGACACAATCGTGTCTACAACTACAAAATCTTAAGGCATCACTGGAGCTACCTTATCTCCATTCTAAGTTATTACTTTTGCCATTTGCAAGTCCTTGAAATCACGAACTGTCTATGGAAGCTAAACAGAACTGAGAAATATCCCTCACCCATTGTCTGTTATATAATAATTGACTTATTTTTCGCGTACTGATGGGGCGTGTTTGATGATCCTGGAGCGGCCCGACATAATACAACTTATCCAATAATAATGCACAATACCCCTTAAACGAGATAACACCTATCGACGCAAACGATAAGTTTTTTTTTGGACTATTTACATTAATCGGTAGCCACTAGTATGGAAGACCTTAGGTCGCGGTACATCCTAGTACTAGCAAAGAAACATAGTAGATTGAGTCATGCTAGAGTGAGAGTAGCACTGGTTTGGGTGGCCCTGCCGGGAAGTCTCAAGCAATGGCCACAAAAGCAAAGCGGTGAGCATTGCGGTCAAGCAGAAAATATTTTGGTCTGAGTAAGCGGGATATTCGAGTGAGAAACGATACCAGTGGTGTTAATATCAATCATAAAACTTGTGACGATATTTTTCTAAAATATCTACCTTGATGGATTATATATCCTGGTCAACTTAGCCAAACTTTTGGTATGTTGAGAAGTGTCGAAACATCTAATCTTGCTGAAGAAAGTTATCATCGTCTTGCTTAGAAACGGTTTATCAGATTTTAAACCTTTTCTCGGTCACTAATAACGATCGGATAACAACAAATTTAATCTTGGGACAAGATTTCTTTAAGGGGTAGGAACTGTAACATCCGAGAATTATTTTGAATATTATAAGTACGAATTCAATCTTTTACTTTTAGGGTCTGGCTTGACTTATAAGAAAAGAACGATCATCTAAAGCACTTTTTCAACGACTCGGAGACTCTAAAAAAAGCGGTAATTTGATTGTAAGATTGACAATTCCGACAACTTTCTAGTTTTTGCCCGAGACTTGGAAACGAGCCGAAAAGGGCAAAAACAGCACCGCAAACATTATTCGAACAGTATACAACGCGGACACACAAAAACAATTAAATTTGTTTTTAAATTATCAGTATTTATTTAATAAAAATATTAAATAAATTAGTCATCATTTTAATTAAAAGCGTTGCGATAACGCGAATACTCAGTTGAAATCACAATTTTATTCTACGGAGCGAAACCAGTTCAATAAATTTGAATAACAGATATTTATTAAATGTTATGCAATATTATCAGCGAATACTTTAATTTTATCGAAAAAATGGATTCGAAAACCAATGGCGTCAAAAGTTGTTTCAAGAGTTGAAACGTCCCTTAAGCTCGCTCAAATGATCACGAACCGTTTTTATAAAAACTATAATCAAAATGTTACACATTTAACCCCTGCAACTTATTTAACTTGTCACTTTAGTTTTATATATATATAAAATTTATATAACAATTTCATTTCATCTCTTATATACACACACACTCTTATATATGCTCTCTCTCTCCCAAAATATCCGGCCACCGGCCAGCCACCGCCGCCCACCACCTCCGGCCGCCGGAAAACTTTTCCGGCGGGCTTTTCCGGCCAACACCAAAAATACTCCCCACCTCCGGATCTATCCGATCCTCACTACCACTCTCCTCCACGCGCGACCACCACCCCCACGTCACCACCACAGCCGGCTACCACCACCCCCACCATCATCATCCTTTCGCCATCATCATCATCACAACCACCACCCGAATAAGGTGCGTTTGGTTTTGTTTATAGAAACGAAGGGGCGTTTGGTTTTGTTATAAGCACCGAAGAGGGTGCGTTGGGTTGTAACAGCCAACACCAAGGGCGGGTTTGGTTGTGGTTCGCGGGTCAACAGCAGCAGCGGGGGGGGGTGTCGGGTCGGGTTTGTGGGTTTGTTACCACCCGATTATGGTGCGTCGGGTTGGTGGTATAAACCACAAGGGTGGGCGTGTTTGGTTTGCGTCGGGTTTGACAGCGGGGTCAGCCGGGGAGGGTTGGGTTAGCGGGTTTAGGTTCTATCACCGACAAGGGTGAGGTCGGGTTGGTTTGTGGTAACAGCCGGGTATAAACACCTCAAGGGTGCGTGTTGGTTTAGCATGAGGCTCGCACCAGGGTGCGTTGGTTTTTGTTATAACACCACAAAGGGCGTTTGGCTGTGACAGCCCACTTAGGGCGTGTTTGGTTTAGACAGAAACGCACAAGGGTGCGTTTGGCTGTCAAAACAGCCTAGGGTGTGTTTGGGTTGGTTTGGGTTATAACAAAAAGGGTTGTTGGGTTTGGCTCGGGACAGCCGGGGCAAGGGTTGTCGGGTCGGGTTAAGGGTTAACAACCACTAGGGCGCATTTGTTTGTGTTGGCTGTCAAAACAGCCAGGGTTGACGGGCTAGGCTGCGGGGACAGCCGGGACAGGGTTTGTTGTTTGTTTTATAAACCTCACAGGGTCGATTGGCTGTTCATATAACATACCGAAGGGTGCGTTGATATGTGTTTGACGACCCGAAATAGGGTGCGTTTAGTTTAAAAAGTATTCAATTATTTCATTATATTAAAAAATTGAATCAATTGATGATGAAATAAATAATAACTGCAGCGCGGTTACTAATTTAAAATAAGAAAATTTCAATAATTAAAAACGTGACTTATATTGATGTATAAGAGGCATATTAGATATGTCTTTAGATCGAGAAATGAACTGAAAATGGACTTTGCACCCCTTTTTATAATGAAACGATTAAATCAAAAATAGAACATGTGATTCGGAATTCTAGTTTCGATAACTTAGACTATTGTTATAACCCCAAAATATAACAAAATTATATTTTTAATCGGACTGACTTGAAATAAAAACGGGAACTTTTAACCCTCAATAACGAAGAAACTAGGATCGAATCAGAAATATACACTTTAGTAGAAAAATATGTTATTTTAAAAATATAAAAATGACTAGATTATTAATTAGGACGATTTGAGCACTTTCGAGTCCGTTTCAACACCTTCCGTCGAACACACAATTGAAAGTTTGTTTCGAAATACTCACAACTTTACTTTCGCCTCGAGGATTGACTGCTTTTAAAAGTTAAGAATATAGCGGGTCAAAAACTAAAGGTCGGTTAATATCTTATTTCAAATTAATTATTTAAGATCAATATTCAGGATCTAAAAACGAAGGTCTAAAAAAAGTAAACTTTCAGTAAATATTATACGATAAGTAATATTGGACGGAAAACTATTATATATACATAAAATAATAACAAAGGGTAAAGGTTTAAAAAGACGCGCAAGTGGATTCTCGTCACATGTATATTATTACCGCTACATATAAAAATAAGTATGATTTCATGATAACGAAGTACGAATCGTTGTCCGTATTTATTACTGTATAAACGAACGATCATACTAAATCGGTCGTGGTCGAGATCGTTGCAGATCACTTGTATTTAATTGATTAATTGATCGTGGTCCATTTAATCAAGGTGAGTCATAGCCACGCATTTCATAATTTGAATTTTTATAACCCTCGAGGGGGGATACATCATTGTCTAACAAATCTTATACTTACTCTTATCGGATTTATCTTATAACAATGTGATTGTTTTAGAAGGGATTTTGATCAAGGTGAGTTTATAGTCCCATGTTTTACTCTACTAGTTTTTACATATATTTTTATAGAGGGATGAAATGAACATGCTTGTTTACAAAATCAAATACATGTATCAGAAACAAATTGGTTTTAACAACTTATTTGCATAGCTCGCTATGGGATACATTATTTTACTTCATTTTTTGGTCACAAATGCCATACTTTAATTTGAAAAGATTTCGGATAAGCTTAGTGACTGATTGAACTGATTAACAACAAAAATTTTACTGCCCTAGTGTTTTTCTTGGAGGGGACACCGGTCACGGAGTGACATATTTTTACATTACTACTGCCACGTAGTGTTGTCTTGGAGGGACACTGGTAACAGGGAGTAATATATACATTAATTATGTACACGCCACAAAATTGGGTACATAACAAGTCTACGTCACAAGCGTCATGAACTTGTAATCACTTGGAGGGTGAGCTGCGAATGATATAAAATAGATCGTATTCGGGTGTGGAGTCCCTGTTCGGCGTGATTAGCTGATCCTTTGTTAAATCGAACATTATAAGCGTGATGTCCCACAGTGAATGATATAAAATAATCTATTCGGAATTGACAACCAGCGATCGGGTGACCTAGCTAACACCTGGGAACGAACGTTATAACATGTCGTATTATAACGTATGGGAC
Source organism: Tanacetum coccineum (assembly GCA_026074375.1). NCBI lineage: Eukaryota > Viridiplantae > Streptophyta > Magnoliopsida > Asterales > Asteraceae > Tanacetum > Tanacetum coccineum. Next base: position 82,312 of record BQNB010005440.1, on the reverse strand, counting down.
TATCGGGCCACCCCATACATGGCACGAAATTTATATAGTGCGGGCACGGAATTTAAAAAAAGTGCGGCAATGTTTATTAAATTTATATAGTGACTCATTATCGTCGAGCTTCATGTCATGAGCTTAGGGAACGTAATGGAAGTTTTTGTGATAAGTTTCAGTTTGCTTTATCCGGAGGGGAAAGTCCTCTGCGGTCCCTACATTTTATACAGATTACTGTGGCTATTAAATAAGGACAAGAAAAAGTCATAGCAAATTATACAAACCTTTGAGTTTAAATTATATACGTTTAACTAATCTATGAACTCACCAACTATAATGTTGACACTTTTAAGCATGAATTTCCTCAGGTGAATTAGATGCTTGACTATTTGAGTAGTGCTATTTGGATCTTTACATTCAAGCTTTTTCAATGTGAATGCAAATTAAGGTACAAATGATATATTAAAATTCATATTTTTGATTAAATCAACAATGTATATTTTGTCAAGCGACACACTTTAGAGTCGTTCTCTAGTATCTATTGCCTGTGTATTATGAAGTAGACCCAAAGGGTTATCCGCAGCGTTGTTGTAAATTATTGGGGGTGTATACAATCTCGTATCGACTAGTTAAGCAGCGACAAGCCCGATATGAACTTCGCATCGACACGAGAAACTAAACGAGCTTTTGAATAAGCCGAGCTGCATATTTTCTTTTAAAAGCTCGTCTCGTTTTATCAAACGAGCATGATCTTTTGTACCAAGATTGACAATAACGTAGGCTCGAGCTCGAGTTAAATCGAGCCTCAAGAGCTCGAGGTAGCTCGTTAAAAAGCTCGACTCGTAACACCGCATTACCTAGCACAGACAAGCACCTGAAGTGCTATTTAACCCCAGTCCATATTACATTCACATAGTCAGGTCTGATTATCCATTAGTCAAAAACATAAGCATTTAAGGAAATCAGATGACATCAATAATGTTACTTTATACATAATTTATTCCCCATGAAAATAACCCATTTTAGTATAATTATTGCAAAGAAATGTTTACTTAATCGATTGTATTTGAGAATTGTAGTAATTATGGAGTACTTGGTAAAGATTACCAAAAAGGCACGCATTCGGGAGCTTAAACGAAGACATTTAAAGATTACTGTTCTGACATCTAATACGCCGTATCCATCAAGGAAGATACGGCGTATCTGTGCCTGCACTACACCAAAGACCAAAAGGGAACAAGAATCAATACGCCGTATCCATTGAAGCCTATACGCCGATTCAAGTTATGGTAATAAAATATTCTGGAAGATATCGAACGTGGTCCCTACTCAAAGAAACCCTCGATACGCCGTATTGACCTTAGTTAATGCTCCACATCGACCAAATTCTAGACCTTATATATAGAAAACCTAAAAACGGCTTTTCAGTGTGCTAAATCATATTTTTTATACCGAAACCATAAAAGTTGATTTTCCGAAGAGAAGACGAGCAGAAGTAGTCTTACAATGTAATTAATTCCCTCATGGGCAACAACTTGAAACTCCTATAACACATTGTAATCGTTCAGTTTTTTCGGTATATCATTACTTAACTCGGTTATTTACGATGGCTAAATCTATTTCTCTTAGTATTGGATTATTACGTTTAAACGCTAATACCTTCGGGTATTAAGCCATTATTATGAAGATCTAATCTTTGGTTTGTTTACTCGATTGCACTAAATTATTAGTTGATTGCTTGTTTATGTTACATTTATACATTGTTTACGTGCTTTTGATTCGAACCTATCATTCCAACATGATCTATAGATTCGGCCAAGTAATTCTAGATGTCGGTATGGCGTCTCCATATAGTGATTTATACATCTAGACCAATAGGATCACAAATAATAACCTATCTTTGTCTTTAATTTGTTTATGCTCATAGTTAGATCGCAGTTACCCTTGGGATCAACGAGTATGTACCTTAATTAATGGTAAAGCTTGGTTAGTGGACTACTATAGTATGAAAATGCCTTAAGAATAAGTGGTAAAGTCCCAATAGACTAGATTTAACAATTAACACCGATTGCTTAATCCCCAAGAATAGATATAAACAACAAATAAGGATGCTTTATGCGGATACGTTTAATTGTGATAGAATTCTTCGTATCTAGGTTTTAGAAAGAAGTACCGCCTAAGTCTTAAGAATGATATGCCGCCTCGAGATAAGTAATCATTGCACTAAATAAACAAACCAACATTCTAATTGGATTAATAATGGTTAATACAGTCATTTCTCATATTTGTTGGCGCTAGAGTATCTCTTTTATCATCTGTTCAATTTGCTTGTTGTGTTTTAGATTCTAATTTTGATTTAGGTCACACCACAAAACCCATGCCAGTCTTCTCGGATTGAAAACCCCATATCTGTAGACTTTAGGATTAACATAGTTTTAGCATAGGTTTAACATAGAATAGAATTAACTTAGTTTAGATAACCAAAATATTAATAAATTGAAAGATTATTTCTCGCTCTTAGTGATCGACACCCTACTTACCACGAAACTCCCATCTGACTGGGTACACTGCCCGTTAAAGTGTTGTTTTTGGTAAAGTTGGAAAAATATAAATTTAAAACTTGAATCATAAATTACAACCACACAACGACACATCAAATTTTTGGCGTCGCTGCTGAGGAGTGAAAATTAATCTTTATTTTTATTTGATATTTTGGTTTTTAACATTAGAATAAATCAAACCTTAGGATTAGTATAGTTTTCTTAGGATAGTTTATATCGAGTTTGTTTGCTTAATATGCGTTTATGTATTACGGCTATTCAGATTACTGAATACGAAGTATAAGTTTTGACGATTTTATTTCCTACAAGTTCATCTACAGTAAAAGAATGGAGGCCCCTAACAAACCATGGGAAGAATATATCAAGCTCGAGAAAGAAAAAGCTCGTTAGCGTGGTAAGGTGTATAACTGGGAAACTGCTATGTATGGTAAGATTTGGTATGATGAAGATGTTCACGACCTCAAATCCGTTGAAACCGAATTCCCAGCTATAGTCTTTAATGATGAGTTATCATCTGAAAAAACACTCTCTTGTGAACCCACGGTAAGTTCTCTTAACAACAATGAAATTGACTTTAGAATATCGTTTGACGAATCAGACGATGAAGATTACACGGTAATTTTTGACAAAAACTCTTTTTTTTATAAAATAATTTTTGTCAATGATTTGAAAACGGATTCGGAAAATGATAATGAAAAAGTCAATATGCCTTCGTTTCCATCACCCGAGCCTACGTTCAGTTGTTTTGATGATTTAGACTTCTTTAGAGATTTTGAGAATGAATTTCCATCCATTGTTTACAATGATGCTCTAACGTTTAAATCAGATTTCTTAATTGAACCCACATATCGATGAATTTGATTTGAAAGATGAAACATCATTGTCCGAATATGATGAAGTGAAACAAAAGATTTTGTACTTTAATGATCTATTCCCTTTCAACATAATTTATCCCGATAATCTAAAGCCAGATAAGGACAATGATGATAATGAAATCGATATAATACAATCTTCGAGGGGTGATGTAATAAACAGCGATACACAAGGGTCAAATAAGCTTCTAAGAACAAACCACGATAGAATCGATAAAATTTTCATTATGAAATTTTTTGTCATGGAATTAAATGTTACTGTCATGGCTTGGAATTATCTTAACAACGTGATGCTACTAAATCTTATTAAGAATTTGTATGTGTCGTTTGACATCCCGTTCAACCCTAAGTGGTTTTATAAGGATGGTGTTTAACTAAGGAAGTTGCGGAGGCCAATGTACGTTTTCTTAACTATGCTCAAAATAGAAAATTGGTCTCCAAGATTGAATACGGCGTATTAGGTAAACCTTATACGCCGTATCCACTATTTTCAAAAATCTAAAACTACTACAAACCTTTTTTTCCAATACCCTGTATTGGATGAAACCTAATACGGCGTATCTAGTCTGAGTATATAAACTCGACTGATACGCCGGACTGAGTTTTACTCACACTTTTTCACTCTCACACAAAAATTTTAACCGCAAAAATTCTTAGAGAATCCAATTCGTTTCATCTGTGTTTATATCTCTCTCAATTCATCACCACGAGGTAAGGAACCCGAATTCATCTCTATTTCCATTTAGTTTTTATTTTCGAATTGAATTAGAATTAGGGTTAGGGTTAGGATTTTGATTTTGGTTTTGAGAGCTTATATCTAATACACCTAGGCTTATTTTGGACCACTTTTTCCCTGCAATGAGTGTAATGGCTTTGAGAATTGAATGAGTCAAATGAGTAGAATTTTATAAATCCCTTTTTGTTTTTAACTGCATAGAAATACGGCGTATCCACTCGAATGGATACGGCGTATTGACTCCAATTCACCCAAATTTAGAATCATCAATACGACGTATTCATCAAATTGAATGCGGCGTATTGATAAGTTAAAGATCATGCGTTTTAACTCCCATACACCGTATTGACTTATATCTATACGGCATATTAACTACAGATCTCTATACAGCATATCATTATTTGACTACGACGTATCTACTCTCAAAATAGAATGGTTAAAATTTACAATCTGTGTACTGATCTTGTTGATTTTGCAGATATAGATCTTCCACCTAGGGATCAAAGGCATCAGTATCTTAGGTTTGAGGGATTACAGTACATTGATGCTTATATTGCAGATTTTGCAGATTTTGAGATGAGGTTGTGTTAAAAATATAACATAAGATAGGTATCATCGAGTTTCAGGTAACTAAATATTGGGGTATTGATTTATCCTGATGGCCTAATAGGTTGAGGCGATAGGGATGCGGATGGAGCACAGGTAATGCTCGCGAGCAGCGAGCCTCGCGCTCAATGATCAATAGGTGTAATTCACTATCCGATCTTTGAGAGGCTATTTGTTTAAGAGAGCTCGTTGGTATACAATTTAATTCAATATTATCATATTTAGTTATGTAGACGTACTCAATCAGGACAGATGAAATGTCCATCACCTCCACAGCCTAGCATGGACTAACGAGCAGCCAGACCCATTATCTCTCTACTCCTTATCTTTTTATTTCTATCTTTTGTACATTTATTATTCATGTCATGATGTATCTAACTTTAAACAGGTTCCCATTTTTATGTATATGTTATGATGTGACGTTTTGACTTGTTTATGCATGATAGAACAAGACTGGCAGTAAGTTCAGCACCATAGCTCGTTGGTAGATTACGAAACCTAGCACCCTATCCTAATTAAGAGCGAAATTAAGTGAGAGAGTGTTTACAAGTGTGAAGAAAGCTGAAGAAAAAAGGTCCAACTTAAAGACTAGCTGAAAGAAAAGTACTTCCTGGGAGACAACCCAGATTGTTATTTTTATCGAGTCTGTCTTCCCAGACATCAATACGGCATATCTGCTCCATACCATATGGCGTATTGAATGTATGGACGTTATCAGTCCTTTATTTTTATGCCCTTTTAACATTATTATCAGTTCTGTCTATACGGCGTATTCATGAATATGATACGGCGTATTCAACAGACTGGCCTGTATTTAGATACTTTTTATAGGTTTCTCAATATGGCGTATTCCAGTTTATGGATATGGCGTATTGGTCTCCTGTACAGTTTGTTTAGTCTATTTATAAGTAATCGTAGGTACCGAGATAGGATTTTTCATGTTTTTCCTATATTTTACACAGGACCTCGCTGCAAAGAAATCGACAAAGTTGGTGAAGTATCAGTCATCTGGAATCTTGTGTGTGTTGTAGTCATGCTGGTATCCAAATGCATTTACAACACACATTCTTGCTCATAAACTAAACTTGGAGAATCTACCGAGCAAAATATCAGGGGAGTTTCTCATTCTAATTCTTTTAATTTCCTATTTTTAATGTTTTATCTATACAACGAGGTCATTGTATAATTCAAGTGGGGGATGGGAATTAGAATGCATACTTGTCCTATTTTTCACATAAAATTCTTAAATTATGCTCAATTTAAAAAAAATCAAGCATACTTTCGTGAAATTACTTATTGCATAACCTGCACACAATAACCCTTATTAGATATTGTGAGGATTTAACCTTATCTGTTACCAAATATTTACCCAAATTCCACAAAAATATGAGTGTGTCAGTGATGTTATAGACTTTAGAACTTGGCTTGGTATATCTATTCGAGACCACAATAATGAGTACTATGGATTTAGATGGATTAACTTGTTTAAATTGGTAAATTTCTAGGATAACACCTAAAAAGCCTTTATATGTTGTTTTATTAACTAACTACAGTGGTTAGTTAAATCCCGTATAAACCCTTTGTTTACTCTCATTATAAGAGTAAGATACCCCTAGAAAAACCAATAGATCTAATTTTTCAGGAATAATACCAACTGTTTGTTTCGTTACACCTTTACACCTTAGCCTACCCTGTTAGATTAAGTCCATTTATCAGTTGCTAGTTGCTTAAAGTGTAAAGTATGTATTTCCCGAGTCTTATGTCAATTTTCTATCTTTGGTACGGTTGGGAAGAATTTTGCACATTGCAAATGGGAATGTATAAAGTAGTCAAAACTCATGTATTTTTACTACCATCATAATTATTGGTATGTCTGAAGAATGAAGAATTTTTGAAGGAATTATCCGGAGTTATTATGATCGTAAAGATGGTGAAATTACACTGGGTTTCGTAGTTAGTATATGTTAAAAAAACAAAAAAAATAGAAAAATTGCAACAAAAAAAGGAGGAAAGTTTGGAGATAATCATTTCGCAAAAGCTTAAACCGAAGGAATTTTATCAATGATCGATTATTCGTTGATACGTCTTATAAGTCAACGACATAAAGTTTTGTATAAAGTAGTAGATATCGCCACTTGGCTTGTAAAAGTATGTAAAGTAAGGAATGATTGGGAAGTTGATCGCTACGGGAACGGCAACTTAGGTTGTTGTTTTTTATCTATGATCAAGACGTGTGTAAATAGTTGTGTCTTTTTAATGGAAACGGTCAGGAAAAAGTGTCTAGCAACTTGTACCTTATCTGTTTGGTCTTAGTCTATTTGTTTCGCAATTTTTATTTAACAATAATTTATTTCCCTTTCCTAATCATTAACCTTGGGTTTTACTCGAATGGGGATGTGATCGAGTCATGCATGTCTATTCCGTCGTTAAGGCCATGTATGCGTGATTCAGCTGCCTTGTTGGTTTATTAATTTTTTGGTGAAAGTTAGAAGATCCATACCCTATATCATTCTTCATCCTAACCCTTGGTTAAACTCGAATGAGGATGTGATCAAACACACATGTCTATTTCGTCGTTACGGCCATGTATGTGTGATTCAACTGCCTTGTTGGTGTGGTACTTTTGGTGAAAGATTGTAGAATGATCAACCCTAAGCCTTATAATAAAAACCCATTTTGCCTTTATAAACTTGTTACTCCTTAGCTCTAGTGGTGGAGATGTGTATCCTTGCTAAGCCTATGATAGAATACTCGTCACGACTGAGCAATTGAGCAAATTAGTTACATGTTACCACATAGATTAGTTGAGTGATTTGAGTGTTTTCATCTACCTATTTCATGAGGTGTTTGGTTGTGTACTTGTAATAGATCAAATAAATGCTTAAACAGAAAAATCCTTAGGGATACATTTTATAAACTTCTAAAGGCTACTTGAGGACAAGTAGGATTCAAGTGGGGGATATTTGATGACATCAAATAACGTTACTTTTATAGCATCATTTATCCCATCTAAATAACCCATTTAGTATCATTATTGCAAAGAATTGTTACTTAATCGTTTGTATTTGATAATTACAGTAATTATGGAGTACTTGGTGAAGATTAGCAAAAAGGCACGCATTCTGGAGCTTAAACGAAGACATTTGAAGATTACTATTCTGACATCCAATACGTCATATCCATCAAGGAAGATATGGCATATATGTGCCTACACTTTACCAAAGACCATAAGGGAACAAGGATCAATACGCCATATCCAGAGAAGCCTATACGTCGTATTCAAGTTATGGTAATAAAATATTCTGGAAGATATCGAACGTGGTCCCTACTTTAAGAAACCCCCGATACGCCGTATTGACCTCAGTCAATACGCCATATCGACCAAATTCCAGACCTTACAAATAGAAAACCTAAAAACGGGTTTTCAGTGTGCTAAATCATATTTTTGATAAGTAAACCATAAAAGTCGATTTTGAGAAGAGAAGAAGAGAAGAAGAGCAGAAGAGGTCTTGCAACGTAATTAATTCCATAGAAAACAACTTGTAATCTCCTATACTCTTGTAATCGTTTAGTTTTTGGTATCATTCGTTAACTCGGTTAGTTTACCTTAGCTAAATTATTACTCTTGTATTGATTATGACGTTTGAAGGCTAATACCTTGAGGTATTAGACATTATTATGAACATCTGAATGTTTTGTTTATTTATCTCGATTGCTTAATTTATCGTTGATTGCTTGTTTATGTTTATCAATTTATACTTGTTTACGTGCTTTTGTATGTGACCTATCATTCAACTGGATCTAGTGATACGGACCAAGTAATCTAGATGCCGGGATGGCTCTCCATATAGTGATTTATACATCTAGACCAATAGGATCACAAATAACGACCTATCTTTGCCCTTAGATTGTGAGCTTAGTTGGACCAACAGGTGACCTTAGGATCAACGATACATTCTCAATTAATTGTAAAGGACTTGGTTAGTACTATACTATGTATGAATTGCATTAAGCAGTAAGTGGGTAAAGTCTCTATGAGCTAGGGTTTAACAAGATCACCATTGCTTTAGTCCCTAAGAAAGATTATAATCAGTAAAAAAGGATGCTTTATGCGGTTTAATTGTGACAGAATTCTACGTGTCTAGGTTTAAGGAAGAAGTACCGCCTTAATCTTAAGAATGATATGCCGCCTCGAGATAAGTAATCATTGCACTAAATAAACAAACCCAGCGTTTCTGATTGGACTAATTAATGGTTAATAACAGATTTCTTATATTTGGCTAGACCCGCTCTTTAATCTTCTATTATATTGTTTGCGTGCGTTTTTAGTGTCTTAAGTATATTTTAGTCACCACAAACCCTGACAGTCTCTCTCAGCTGAAAACCCCCTTATTCCGTTAGATTTAGGATTACCATAGGTAAAACAAGAATAGAATTAACTTAGTATTAGATAACCCCAATATTAATAAATTGAAAAGATTTGTTTACTCGATCTAGCGATCCGACACTAACCCTACTTACCAGGAAACTAACCACTGACCGGGTACACTGCCCGTTAAAGTGTTATTTTTGGTTAAGTCGACAAAATATAAATTTAAAACTTGAAATCATAAAATTAACACCACACAACGACACATCAGAAAACCCAAAAGGTAAAGCTGTAACATTCGAGAATTTTCGGAATTTTTAAAGGAAATATAAGTTATTCCTAGGTTGATTTATCAAAAGCGATGCTAAATCACGATTTCATTATTCCGGACTCTAAAGTAATTTGATGTAATAAACGGACATTCCTGACAACTTTTTAGTTTTGACCGAGACCCGAAAACAGTCAGAAGGTGACTGAAATGCCCTTGCAAGATTTATAAACACAAAAATAATTAAATTATATTTAATTATCACGTTTTATTAAATAAAAATATTTAATAAAATACTTAGCATTTTAATTAAAAGCGTTTTTGAAAACGCGAATTTTCGAGTTGAAATCCATTTTTTTTATTCTGAACGAGACGTAACCAGTTCACTAAATAAATAACGAATATTTTTATAAATGTTATGAAAATATTTAATGAAATACATATCCAAATAAAATACTACATTTTTATCAGAAAAATGATTTGGAAAACAAAGGCGCAAGTTTCACGCGTTGAAACATCCGTTAAGTCACTCAAACGAGTCCCGAACCAATATTCTATAAAAGTTTCCCAAAAGTTACACTTTTGGCCCTTGTGAAAATATTACGAAACTAACCCCCATCTATTTATAACTTGTCACAATTATTATAACATAAAGCATTTATATAAATATAAAAAGTTTTATATTTTATTTCATTTCCATCTTTATACACACACACAAATGCATAACTCTCTCTCTCTCAAGTATTTCCGGCAGCCCCCACCGCCGGCCACCCTGCCGCCGCCGGCCACCACGTCGCCGCCGCCGGAAAACTTTTCCGGCGGAGTTTTCCGGTGAGCTTCAAAAAGCTTCCTCGTCACCTGATCTACCCGACCATCTACACCACTTGCCCTCACTCGCGTTTTTTTTCTCCCTCCCCCTCCTCTCCGGCTGCTGTCCCACCGTAGCCAACACCACCATCATCACCACCTCACCGTCGCCATCATCATCATAACCAACACCACCATCCTACCACCCACGCCACCACCACAGTCGCCACTAGAGGGTGCGTGTGGTAGATTAGTATAGCACCAAGGGTGCGTTTGTTTGGTTTGGTTTGCACCACGAAGGTTGCGTTCGGAGTCTAAAGCAAGAGCACCACAAGGTGCGACAGTTTTGATTGTTTCACACGATAAATGGTGCATTTGGTTTTATACTGTTTCATAGATTTTCGGGTGCTTTGGTACACCAAGGGTTGTTCGTTTCTGTGCAAAAAAAGCCCACCCAATTAGGTGCGGTTGGTATTGTCACAGCCACCGGGTGTTTTGGTTTTCGGGGTGGCATACCCAAGATGGGGTGTTTCTAGTGGGATTATCATAGCCATGGGGTGGTTTGTTTCGCAGCCCGACACGATCCCACAAGTGTCAGTGGGGTGTCGGGTCAAACCACCAGCCAAGGGTGTTTGTTTCGACGGTTATCAGCCCACGGGGGGGGTGGGGTTTAATTCGGGCAAGCCGCATTAGGGTGCGGTTGGTTTATGTCATTCACCACTAGGGGTGCGTTTGGTTGAGGCGGAAATCACCTAGGGTCCGTTTGGGTGTGATAATCATGCAAGATTAGGTGCGTTTGGCTGCCGTGACAACCGTTAGGGTGCGTTTGGTTAGCGACAATCAACAAGGGTTCGTTTGGTTTTATATATATATAGGTGTCGTTGGTTAGCGAAATGGCAATAAATATATCAAAAAGTCTTATAAATATAAAATAATTGACATAATTGTGGTTTAATTGGTTAAGATAAATATTTGTTTTATTATCTTCGTATCAATCGTATTTATTAATAACGAAAAGTGGGTTCGTTTGATTCACTATGAGACGACAAATGAAATTAACATATGGTTTTAACAAATATTAAAACCAGGAAAAATATATATAATGGTGGTTTTAAAACGGATAAATAAATATAACGTTTATATCATTGTTTAATATCTAGATATAATAAATATGATATATTATATTTAGAAAGGGCAGGCATTTGAAAAATTGAAAAACGAAGATTCCAATATATACCTGATTTAAGTAAACACGAGTTTTACTAATAAGGAAAACATTAAATAACCGAAATGTCATAAACGAAATATAATATGATATATATATATATAATATATAAATATATATTTTCAATATTTTATAGTAACGATTTTCTAAAACTCATATTGTTTATATAAACGAATAAAAAGGTACCCAAGTTATTTTTAAAAATACATTGACTTGTATTATACAATAACAACCCTACCATGAACGAAAACTATACTTTTACATTGAACAACAGTTTTTAGTACACAGCCGTCGAAGAAAACGATAATATATTTTATATAAAATATTAATTTATAATTTTTATAATTGTTATAAACTTTACAAACGTGGTTTATTATATTCATAACGACTAAACATGTGTCCAAACCTCCTATACCAAGTCTTCTCATTAGCTAAAGTAATGTCAAACTAATTGATTTAATTAATTATTCACATTTATTATATAATACCTGCAAGGTATTATATACTTTTCATTAATCTTTGGATTGTTTGTCTTTATGAGTTATATAAGGGTTTATTTTTCACATGAAATATATACGGAATATATTACACACTTTGGGTTTATTTTCAATTGATTTATTTAACCAACCACCAAACTATTACAACTTGGGAATCAAAATCTTTATCAACGGGTCGCGTTGATGTGACTATTCATCGAGAAACCCAAATATATTATCCTAGGCTAGTGGATCTTAGCCGTTAAGATTAGTTGCAACTTCTTGATCGAGCCGCTTCGTCTTCCGTTCGTGTTGTGCATATTAGATGCCTATCTGTCAATCGTTCTACGTCATCGAGGTGAGTTCATAACCTCGCTTTTCAATCTTTTGAATGTTTATAAACCCGCGAGGGGGAATACATGCTTGTCTACAAACTCTTTACTTACTGGGTCATCTTATAACAATGTGATTGTTTTTAAAGGATATTATGAGTTTCATAGCCTCACTTTTACTCGTTTTGGATAACTGTTATATATATTATTGGGATGAAAATATGCATCGTTTTATAAATGGACACAAGTGGATCAATTTTATATTATGATTACGGGTTGCCTAAGTAGCGATAACCCAAGTTGAGCCCCTTTATCATGAACTGTCAATTGCATAGATGTAGTTGTGAATTACATTATGTGAGCGCGAATGTTATTAATAGATCTATTTGGGAAACGACCTCCCCGTTCGGGTGACTAGCTATCACCGGGAACGAACGTTATAGCATGTCGAATTTGGAGATGTTTCGGGTTAGACATCTAATCGGGGCAGAAATTGCAATATATATTATTGCAAGAAAGATCGTCGAGCTTCAGTGTCAATGACCTTAGGAAACTAATCAGGGTTTCGTGATTGTTTTGCATTTTGTTGTTTCATCATAGGAAGTTTATATGTTAGGAAAGTTTTTCGGTTTGCCCCCTTTTTATCACGGGAAAACTCTTGTGGTCCTATGTTTGATAACTTTTGGTGACCAAAATTTTGGAGATTTAAATTGTCTGGCATGTTTTGCACTGTTGATTTAAAAATCGATACATATAATTTTGAAGGACATTTAACGGAATTAAAAGGTCAATATAACTATGGAAACCTTTGGTTTATTATTCATATCTAAACTAACCTATGAACTCACCAACTTTATGTTGACGTTTTTAAGCATGTTTTTCTCAGGTAAATTAGATGCTTGGATTATCTGATGTGCATTGGAGTCTAAATTGACAAGATTTCATGATTGGATTTCTACAAATGATCAAATCTCGTTGTGTCGCTTTCACAGCGTTTTCATTGTGCTGCAAATATGGGACAACTATCATTGCAGATTTCAGAAATCAACAAGAATTGTTTTTTACAAACGACACATTTAGAGGTCGTTCTCTTGTATCTAGCGCTGTGTATTATGAAGTAGCACCCCAAGTGGTATTCCGCTGCGTTGTCATATTTTTAGGGGTGTTACAAAAGCTCCTACTAAAGGCTCTAAAACTGGTAAGTCTGCTTCGGAAAAGGAACCAGGTGAAGAACCTATTGCTGAGGTGATTATGGATGATGCTGGTGATGATCTGGTTTGTGATGATGATCAACCACAAGCTGCTTCTAAACCCCGACTTCAAAGACTCTGAATCCAGAATGGTTCAAGCAACCCCCGAGGCCTCCTACTCCTAATCCTAAATGGAATAAGCGTCAGGTTGTACTTGATCAACCCGCACAACCTTGGTTCAATTAAATGGTCTCTGCTTTAAAGGATCCTTTAACATTCAACGATCTCATGGCCACTCCTATTGCCTTCTCCAAGTACGTGTTGAATGGACTCAAGATTGAAAATCTCACTCAAGATATCTTGTTAGGACATGCCTTTAATCTGTTAAAAGGCACATGCTCTAGCAGTATCGAGCTTAAGTATAAATTCTAAGAGTGCTTCAATGCTTTAACAAACAAGCTTGACTGGAACAATCCGGAAGGAGATCTTTACCCGTTTGATCTTTCCAAGCCTTTTCCTTTACAAGGACCCCTAGGTCATCGGGAGGACCGTTTAATGCTATTACCTTCTTCAATAAATGATCCTAGAATATTATGCAGACCTTTCTGATCCAGAGGTAACATACACCACATCCATTACGAAGACAAAGGTTGCTCGGTATGAGATCAAAGGAATAGAAGACATGGTTCCTACACTTTGGAGTACCATCAAGCATGCGTATGATAAAGAGGCATCAATGGGAATCAAGCACTGGGGTGAATGACGCAAACTGTGGTACTGATCTTAAGTAAGCAAATTTTCCAAACAAAAAAACGTTACCTCTACTAAGGAAATTCTTGTGTGAAGAGTGGTTAGTGGGAAGAAATTGCACCATCGAGATATGGTCACTTAGAAGAGATTATAGTGAAAAGATCTGATCCACAACTTTATAAATTTTAAGGAAGGGTGACTTTGTTGATCTACACCTAAACGACATTGAAGATATGCTTCTTCTTGCTGTTCAACACAAGCTATTCCACCTTGACGGGAGTGATATTGTTGACTTCATTATGGCTCTTCGTATGTTCACAAGAAGCCTAATCCTCAAGAGACGGTTGAAGACATACAGCTTGGTTTAGAAGTTACCAAAAAAAAAGCTTACACACCAAACCGCCAGAAGACCTTCACGAGATTGAATTCAAAGAACCCTACACTCCATCATACGATCCACCAGGAATTGTTTATGAAGACCTGGACAAACATAAATGAGTTTTACGAGCCGATGAGATGTACAAGTTCTTGGATGGCACACTCAAGTCTATTCGCGATAAGAATACACACAGAGTACTTTACTTTCTTCTGGATTACAACAACGGAGAAGCCTAAGAGGAAGTGACGGCGTGTTGACCGAAAGAGATTGGGTCTTATGGTTGAGTTGAACGATAAGCAGCTGCGAGAAAGGGAAATCATCAGAAATCTGGAGAGATTAGTTGGTGCAAGGGAACTCGAGATGGACTACAAACTTATGAACGCGTACCGTTTAATCGTCCAGGTCCAAATCAAAATCTTATCTTGTGAATACTGTTGAATATGTAGTTTAGACTTATAAATATAGGCAATATAAATAGTGTTTGAGTACGAATTTCTAGAATTTTTTCAATATATATTCAAATTTGTTCAAATTAACATAATCAAGCACTATATAAAATATAATATATATATTCTATATAATATATATAAATAACCCTCAAAATTGAGGGGGGGCACATAACAATGTTCCTAATACGGCTTTGTAATAATTGGATATGATTTTTACCCTAAAACCATTAATATTTGAATAAATTGATATCCAAAATATCAAGAGATTTAACATTTTTGATAAGGGAAGAAAATGTGATTAAAATATATGTCTAAAGATGTGATTTTAAGGACTTAAGTGCAAATTTCACCCTTCATGTGCTAAACGTTTTCGAATATCGATGCATATGTTGAGGGGGAGCAATTTCAAATGGTTTAAGGCTGAGAATAATACCAAAAGACCGACCATGTTTGTAATTACTTGGAGTTATAAGGTGGTTAGGATTACGTATTCGTTCCCATGATCTAGCCAGAACCGGTGGGATCTACCCAGGGACATTCCACTAGTTAGTGTAGAAGTCCATAGGTATGATATAAAAAAGGAGTAAAAGTGAGAATAAAGGAATAGTGCCGACTTAAATGGAGCTAGTATTGGAACAAACTCAACGTGATACTAATTATGAAGTCTTGGTAAGCACTGAAGGGGTTGAAGAATTAAAAAGAAAAGTTAAGATAAAGGGTGAAAAGAAAGAAGCCCTCCTTACACTTAGGCAGAAACCAGGTCAATACATAAACTGTCAAAAACACTAAGCTGTTGTCTGGTATTGAAGACAATCGTTATGGACCCAGTGACACAATGCACAACCCTCCCTAACCACTTAAGGTCTCTCAACAGACTCGTGTTTCAGTTGCTTCACAGAGATTACATTACATGCATTTCTATCTGGACTTTCTCACTCTGGAGTTAGTTGGTAATTGAAAAGGTGGCAATTGCGCCTCCAAGCCTCCAATTACTCAAATTAAAGTGCACCTTCGAGTCTAGACCTTAAAATAATGCTTGCTAATTTACAACAATGTAAAACAAGAAATATATCAAGAGTCAACACATTAAGTCCTTGGGATTTGCTTGAACATCCGAGTGAACTAGAGTAATTCACAGTGAAGATAGAAATCCTACTTGAGCCAACATCAAACAAGCTCTTGGTAGGTGACTTGTGAGATCCTACACGGATTGAACTTGTGATACTGGATATCGATTCGGTCCAGCTTATGAATTGACGGATGAATTTTGAAAAAGTTAAAACTGTTGGTGTGTTATAAAAACCGTTTGCATCTTAACACACCGACTGATTTTCTAAATCAATTTTCAATCTTATGTCCATGGGAAGCCTCACAAGGGTATCTGGACATAGGAAAGCTGAACACGAATTGACGGCTTAATCGGGAAGATAGTAACTTACCGGTTCACTCTTACCGTGTTGTCTGCTTTGAGACGCTCCGGTAATGAGAACAGTCAAAGAGATTCTTTAGAATTCTACCTGATCACAGGCAGTATTTATACTGAATAACAAGGAACCGTAGTTGTACAACCGTATTCGACGAAGTGACAAAGCCACTTTCGTCCATATATGTTGTTTATCACTAACCCATTCATGCAGATTTCCTAACGTGTAGCATTTCCCGATGACGGGGAGTCCAAAGCCAATACCACAATTGCTCATACTTTTTTTTTGACCGACATATGGTTTTTTAAACAAAATAACATTATTAAAGCACAAGCAATGTTTCCAAGGACATTCGCTACTCTGAAAACCGTAAAACCTTTCTTGAAGTGATGAAGTATTAAGTTGATACCATACGTCCTCCATAAAGTGACGAAGTGTTAAAGTTAAAGAATATCAAGAAAGATGGTTACACTTGCTTTCAACATCAAGAACAGTACGAGCATGTCGGTCCAGAAGTCACAAGATCATAAGAAGGCAAAGATTACAAGATGGAAAAAAGATTATGCTAGGAATGATGATCTCAAGAAGCTTAAAGATCACATACAAGTCAAGTCAAAGATACAAGCTAAAGCCTAAAAGTCTAAAGATTACTACATCAAGATTTATACGATAAAGATAAAGAAAAACAAGACTACGAGCTAAGGATTGAAGACATTCATAGAATGTAGAGCTTAAGTTTTTGTAAATTGGAGTGACCTCCCTTAGGGGGATATTGTTAGATATCAAGAAAAGACTTGGTCACTTCCAAAGTTGTAATAGTATAGCTCGTAGCATAATATTTGGAAACTTACCAAGCTAACCGGGTCAACATAAATCATCCTTAAGTTAATCGGCCATATGCAAGGTATATATACCCCTCGCCATGGCTTGGAGAGGGTTGGTTGTTCATATTTGGCTATTCCAACTTAATACTTTTCCCTTCCTTTCTCTCACTAAGTGGCTATAACTCCTCTCCTTTCTCTCTCTAAAAACTTTCTCAACGTTCTCACTAATTAGTTGTTAAGTGATTTGATACTTCTACAAATTTCTTTTGCGGAAGTTGAACAATTGTAGGATTTTCCAAAAGACAAACCATCTCAAATTTTCCACTTTATGCACTTATAAGTAAACACACACATACCGATTTCTTAAAGCTTTGTGTGGGTTTAAGAGGTTAGGCTTTCTGCTTCCATAGACTTTTGTGTATTTTTCCCAGGTTTTGATTTCAATTTCTTTTTTATTTTAAAATTAGGGTTTACGTGAGAATTGGGGGGTTTTGTTAATTTTTTTTCGGATAGTTTTTTGCAGGTTACTTTGCTTTTGCATGTTTTTGTTTTTAATTTCTTTAGAAATTAAAAACAAAAACTTGCAAAAGCAAAGTAACCTGCAAAAAATTATCCGAAAAAATAAAATTAACAAAACCCCCAATTCTCACGTAAACCCTAATTTTAAAATAAAAAAGAAATTGAAATCAAAAACCTAAAAACATACACAAAGTCTATAGGAAGAAGCCTTAACTCTAAACCTACACAAAGCTTCAAGAAATCGGTATGTGTGTGTTTACTTATAAGTGCATGAAGTGGCAAATTTAAGATGGTTTGTCTTTCGGAAACTCCTACAATTGTTCAACTTCCGCAAAAGAAATTTGTAGAAGTATCAAATCACTTAACAACTAATTAAGATAGAAAGTTTAGAGAGAGAAAGGAGAGTTGTAGCACTTAGTGAGAGAAAGAAAGGAAAATGTATTAAGATGAATAACCAAATGAACAACCAACCCTCTCCAAGCCATGGAGAGGGGTATATATACCTAGCATATGGGCGATCAACATAAGGATGACTTATGTTGACCCGGTTAGCTTGGTATGTTTCCAAATATTATGCTACGAGCTATACTATTACAACTTTAGAAGTGACCGAGTGTTTTCTCGATTTCTAACAATCTCCCCCTAAGGAAGGTCACTCCAATTTACAAAAACTTAAGCACTACATTCTATGAATGTCTTCAATCTTTAGCTCGTAGTCTTGTTATCTTGTTCTTTATCTTGTGAATCTTGATGTAGTAATCTTTAGACTTTTAGGCTTTAGCTTATATCTTTGATTTGACTTTTATGTGATCTTTTGAGCTTCTTGAGATCATCAACCAAGCATAATCTCTTTTTGCCATCTTGTAATCTTTGCCTTCTTGTGATCTTGTGACTTCTGGAGCGACATGCTCATACTGTTCTTGATGTTGAAAGCGAGTGTAACCATCTTTCTTGATATTCTTTAACTTTAACACTACATCACTTTATGGAGGACGTACGGTATCAACTTAATACTTCATCACTTCAAGAAAGGTGTACGGTATCAGAGTAGCGAAAGTCTTGAAACATGTACTTGAGCTTTCATAATGTTATTACATATGTCGTCAAGTATGAGCAATGTGGAAAGGCTTTGACTCGTCATCGGGAAACAGCTACCACCCGTTAGGAAATTGCATGAATGGTAAGTGATAAACAAATATATGGACGAAAGTGGCCTTTTGTCTCTTCGTCATTCGGTTGTTAAGACTATGGGTTCCTTGTTATTCAGTATAAATACTGCCTATGATCAGGTAGAATTCTAAAGAATCTCTTTGACTGTTCTCATTACCGGAGCGTCTCAAAGCAGACAACACGGTAAGAGTGAACCGGTAAGTTACTATCTTCCCGATTAAGCCGTCAATTCGTGTTCAGCTTTCCTATGTCCAGATACCCTTGTGAGGCTTCCCATGGACATAAGATTGAAAAATGATTTAGAAAATCAGTCGGTGTGTTAAGATGCAAACGGTTTTTATAACATACCAACAGTTTTAACTTTTTCAATATTCATACGTTAATTCATAAGCTGGACCGAATCGATATCCAGTATCACAAGTTTGATCCGTGTAGGATCTCACAAGTAACCTACCAAGATCTTGTATGATGTTGGCTCAAGCAGGATTTCCATCTTCATATTTTGGTGAAATACTTAAAGTATCACTCGATGTTCCAAGCAAAATCCCCATATGGAGAAAATGGTTGGACTCTTGATATATTTCTTGTTTTCACATTGTGTAAATTAGCAAGCATATTTTAAGGCTCTAGACTCGATGGTGCACTTTAATTTTAGTAATTGGAGGCTGGAGCAGACTGCCACCTTTTCAATACCAACTAACTCAGAGTGAGAAAGTCGATAGAAATGCATGTAATCTCTGTGAGAAACTGAAAGACGAGTCTGTTGAGAGACCTTAAGTGGTTAGGGAGGGTTGTGCATTGTGTCACTGGGTCTATAACGATTGTCTTCAATACCAGACAACAGCTTAGTGTTTTTGACAGTTTATGTATTGACCTGGTTTCTGCCTAAGTGTAAGGAGGGCTTCTTTCTTTTCACCCTTTATCTTAACTTTTCTTTTTAATTCTTCAACCCCTTCAGTGCTTACCAGACCTTCATAATATATATCACTTGAGTTTGTTCTAAGTTTCCAATACTAGCTCCATTTAAGTCGCACTATTCCTTATCTCACTTTTCTCCTTTTTTTTTATATCAACCTATGGACTTCTACACAAACAATGAGTGAATGTCCCTGGGTAGATCCCTTTGGTTCTGGCTAGATCATGGGAACGAATACCTAATCGTAACCACCTTATAACTCCAAGTAATTACAAACATGGTCGGTCTTTTGGTATCATTCTCAGCCTTAAACCATTTACAATTGCTCCCCCTCAACATATGCATCGATAACCATATATTTTAATCACATTTTCTCCCCTTATCAAAAATGTCAAATCTCTTGATATTTTAGATATCAATTGATTTAAATATTAATGGTTTTAGGAAAAAATGTCCAATTATTAACAAGCCGTATTAGAACTTATAAAGTGCCGCCCCCTCAATTTATGAGGGTTATATATATATATATATATATATATATATATATATATAGTGTTGAGTATGTTAATTTGAAAAAATTTGAATTTATTGAAAAATTCTAGAAAATTCGTACTCAAACACTATTTATATTGCCTACTATTATAAGTCTATACTACATATTCACAATATTCACAAGATAAGATTTTGAGATTGGACCTGACGATTAAACGGTACGCGTCATAAGTTTGTAGTCCATCTCGAGTTCCCTTGCACCAACTAATCTCTCCAGATTTCTGATGATTTCCCTTTCTCTCAGCTGCTTATCGATCAACTCAATCATAAGACCCGATCTCTTTCGGTCAACAGCCGTCCACTTCCTCTTTGGCATCTCCGGGTTGTAATCCAGACGAAAGTCGAGTACTCTGTGATGAATCTCATCGCGAACAGACTTGAGTGTGCCATCCGAGAACTTGTACAGCTCATCAGCTCGCAAAACTCGCTTCTGTTTGTCCAGGTCTTCATAAACAATTCCTGGTGGATCGTATGATGGAGTGTAGGGTTCTTTGAATTCAATCTCGGGAAAGGTCTTCTGAGGTTTGGTGATGTTAAGCTTTTTCTGGTAACTCTCTACACCAAGTTGTAAGTCTTTAACACGTCTCTTGAGGATTAGGCTTCTTGTGAACATACGAAGAGCCACAATGAAGTCAACAATATCACTCCCGTCGAGGTGGAATAGCTTGTGTTGAACAGCAAGAAGAAGCATATCTTCAATGTCGTTCAGGTGTAGATCAACAAAGTCACCTTCTTTAAACTTATAAAGCTGTTGATCAGATCTTTTCACCACAATCTCTTCTAAGTGACCATATCCGTGCAATTTCTTCACACTAACACTCTTCACACCAAGAATCGCCTTAGTAGAGTAAACATTTTGTTTGGAAAATTTGCTTACCTGAGATCGGTACCACAGTTTGCGTCTTTCACCCCAGTGCTTGATTCCCATTGACGCATCTTTGTCATACGCATGCTTGATGGTACTCCAAAGTGTAGGAACCATGTCTTCTATTCCTTTGATCTCATACCGAGCAGCCTTTGTCTTCATAATGGATGTGGTGTATGTTACCTTTGGATCAGAAGTCTTCAAGTATTCCAGATCATTGTTGAAGAAATAATCAATAGCAACGGTTTGATGACCTAGGGGACCTTTTAAAGGAAGAGGATTGGAAGAGTTGGTGTACTTCTATACCAACTTTAGAAGTAACATTTCCCAAGGAGATTGCTTTATTCCTTTTAACATAAAGCAATTTTTTTCCCGCCTTGTAAACCTTCTAGAAGTGAAACAACACGTTTCAACTTCTGTTAAGGAGATAGATAACGTTCAGCTTTGAATTGTCAACCAAGCTGAACTGAAGCTCTTTCCAAGAGTCATTCTTCAGTTTCTGTACCGCTGCATACACTGAAGCGAAGATACTTCCCAATCTTCTAAAGAGCTGAAGAGCTAACGCTGAAGAAGCTTCAGCGACTCAAGTTGAAAGAATTCAGCTTGAGAAACACTTAGGGGATTTTATGTTTAAATCTACATAAAGACTGAAGGGCTCAGGAACTGAACCCAACAATAAGTTTGATGAAACTATAACTTTTCATACCAAAATAACTGGCAATAGAATAGGATCTTATGGGGGGTTAAACATATAAAAGGGCTTTTGAAAAGGATGTCAAACCTTTTGCTCAAACTTTGAAAGAATATTTTCGTATGTTTAAACACGATCTTAACAAAGAACTCAAAGAAATGAAAGTCGTTTTTACTCAAATGGAAACCGAAGTTGCTAAATGTTCTGTAGATAAGAAGTTGTTAGCCTCAAAATATTGAGTCGAACAAGGAAGCTCGGCTATGAAACATGGAAGCTCAATCTTTACTTATGATATGTTGTAATAGGCTAGGAAATGGTAATCGGGCTCGTTTATGTAATCTATTTGGTCACGTGTATCGGGCTTAAGCCCAACCAAACCTGAGCCCAGCCCATGTTAGAAAAGCTAGGCGTCCAACTTAAGGAGTCTAGGTATAAATACCCATCTCCATGTGTGGAGAGGGTTTTGGTTCTCTTTGTAAGTTTACACACTTTGTTTAATCAACCATTCTATTTTCTCTCTCAAGTTTCTCTCTCTAACTTCTCTCTTATTTTCTTCCAAGTTAATTCGTATATGTATGATGGTGAAGTGATTTACAGGTTACCTACAATTGGTATCATGAGCCTCAGGTAGATAGGTGATTTGTTTGTGGTTTTTCAAGCTTATTTTGAAGCTTATTTAGAGCTTATTTAGCTCACGGCTTCCTTTAAAGTTGGATTATTGCTTACAAGCTTCAAACTTTTCCTTTCTACTAGTTTCTAGCTTTGTTTTACTTGAATTCGTGGCTTATTTTCTTTAGAAACTAGCTTATTTGAAGCTTATAAGCTCATGGCTTATTTGTTCTTTATTAAAGGTTTTTTCTTGTTTAATTCGTAAACTCATGTACTTTCCTTGTTAAAACTAGTCATAGCTTATTCTTTTAAGTTTTCATAGCTTATTTGGTTTAGGTTATAGCTGATTAGATAATTTGGAAGCTTATTTCTATGTCTTAGTGCTCATTGTAGCGGTTTGGTGTTAGATTGTACAATTTGTGTTGTTTGTTAGCCGAATACAAGCAAAATAACAAGAAGAGTACTCGTTTTTGTTGGCTAGTTGAAAGTTAGCAAGAAAACAAATAGGTAGTACAGCCAGCGGTTTACATGACATTCCAGCGGTTTGGTTTCAATACAGCCAGCGGTTTATTATTTTTATATATGCAGCGGTTTGACTTGGTTTGACAGCGATTTGATAACAGGTTCAGAGGTTTATACACTTTTCATGGCTAGCCTAAACGTTACTCTGCCCAATTGAAAACTTGCCAGCGTGTTAGCCTCAAAATATTGAGTCGAACATGAAGTTCGTCCATTATGTATTTTAGTCTCGGTCAATCAATTAGTTAAAGTTGTAATAGGAAAGTATCGGGAATCGGGCTCGATAGTTAATCTAATATTGTATATGTTTTGGGTTTAATCCCAAGCAAAACCCGAGCCCGGGTCCTAGTCAAATATCCCGAACGTCACTTAATGTGTCGAGGTATATAAATACCTTTTCCACTTTGGAAAAGGTACAAGTTGATTTCATTTTATAATATTTCATTTTCTCTTTTCTCTAATTCTCTCTCAACTCTCTCACTAGTTTCTCTCTCTAGAAATCAACTCTCTTTCTCTCTTCTTGATCTAAGATTCATGATTGTTATATGAAGTGAAGTGATATACGGGATCCTACAATTGGTACCCCCATATTCAATAGTTGGAACCGAATGCCTAACTACATCAATGGATGGTGGTGCAACATATTCACTAGAGTGAGGAAGGTAATGTGCACCAATGGCATTTCTAAAGGTGTTTACCCCTACTTCTCCATAAATACCACCAGTAGGGATTGAAAAGGAAACCTTAGAGTTTTCAAAAGCATTAGCTGAGTACCAAAACTCAACTAGGTATTCCTTATACATGTTTGGAGATCTAGTAAATGGTTTTCTAAGGAAACATTTGGAAATAAAATCATAAACACATTTGAAATAATCTTTAGTATTGTGTTTAGGGTATAGAAGAGCAACCTCATTGTTTGTGTTTCGAGGATGAAATCTTCAAGATTGAAGCTTACTTATATAGAACAACAAAGGTTGTTCTTGTAGAGGAGGATTGTTCTTGGTTTCCATTTGATGTATTATGGGTGGGGGTTTTGATGATTTTGGAATTTGATTTTTGGGGTTTTTGTGAGTGAGTATCTTGGTGAGATGATTTGTTTTGAGATGTGATTTGTGAATGAGGAGAGGGTTTATACGATTTGTTACTTTTCACTTTTTCTTTTGAGGAATTGATAACTGCCAATAGAAGTTAAGAATTATGAGAAGTTTTAGGGTTTGTTTTTAACATGTGTGTGAAACTTTATATTTAACGAAAGTCATTTCAACATGCTTTTGACGCTTAGGATAGTGTACATTTGTCTGTGCACAGTCAAAAGTAGGTGAGAGAAAGGGTGAGTCAACAAACGTATGAAATTCATCTTTTAATAAACTTTTTAAATTAGTTAACTTCTTTTGTAAGAAATTACTTAATAAAATTATTTTATTTTGAAAATCATTTTTGTTTTTGAAATTGGGCTTGTAATTGATGTAAAGAAGTTGAACTAGGTTTAGATTTGATGTCACGTTATGCTGAACTAATTATTGTTATCATCATTATCATCAATCTTCCAGCGAAGGCGAAAAAACCACAAGTGCTCATGCAAATCCATGAATGAGACATATGTGATTGCTCAGTTACTTCACTCGAGAGACAGATGAAGACTTGGATAAAATCATGTTATAAACTGAACTAAAGAAAATGAACCAGTTTTGTTTAGTTCTTGACATGACCAATATTTGTGCTCTAGTGAAAGCAAAAATATCACACATGCTCATGCAAATCCATG
The DNA here is from genome assembly GCA_026074375.1 of Tanacetum coccineum. NCBI lineage: Eukaryota > Viridiplantae > Streptophyta > Magnoliopsida > Asterales > Asteraceae > Tanacetum > Tanacetum coccineum. The sequence goes on along the minus strand of BQNB010005440.1, from coordinate 57,456 downwards.
AACGAGACATATGTGATTGCTCAGTTACTTCTCTTAAGCAAGCTAAAGGTTGTATACAAAAACTGAACTGACACTTAACATATGAAAATTTGTTTAGTTTTGGATAAAAGCGTTGAACCTTCAATTTTCTTCAGTCAGTACTGAAGCTTCAAGTTTTGAATCAATGTTCAGCATACCTAGTTCATCAAATAAACTTTTGAAAGATGGCTTATCCAGAAGCTTAATGAAGATATCAGCAAGTTGATATTGAGTGGGAATGAAATGCAATTCAGTGTCCCCTTTGAGAGTATGATTCTTGATCTGATATCAATAAGCTTTGTTTTTTTGAGTTTAGAATTGGATTGTTATGGGTACCTTTTCATATATTATATCATAGTCAGTGAGTTAACTCTTTATCCATAGTATGTTGGTAAAACATCCAGCATCAGCCATATCTTTAGCTTTCATCAGAGAGAACATTAGCTATATTTGCTGCTTATTCCACTTTCCAGCAAACAAGCTACCCTTTAAGCAACTGACAAGCATTGAAGTGATTTTTCTTCTATTTCATCATCATAGTAAGTCCTTAGTCATCTTTAGGTCAAGACCTGAACGTTTTGGATACTAAAGACCAAGACTAGAAGTACCTTTTAGGTACCTAAAAATTCTCTTAACAGCAATAAGGTGGGATTCCTTATGTTTGCTGGATGTCTTACATTGAGACCAGTTGAGAATTAAATGTTATGTCTGCTTGCAGTTAGGTTCATTTGTAATCAAATCATTCCTTTATACTGAGACTCATTTACAGCTTTGCCATTGAGATCAGGTCCTAACATGTTAGGGGGCACAATTGGAGTATTTACTGATGAACTAATTTTGTCATATTTTTCTCAGCAGATCTTTGACATATCTTTCTTTGTTGATTGAATGGTCTCTTAATATGCTCAATCTAAATTCAAGAGAAGAGGCGAGACAACATATCATCTTCTTTCGAATCTTGCGTCATCCGTTTAGCAAACTGTTATGGCTACCTTTGGTGCTGTGGACCAATGATAATGTAACAGCATAAGTTGTATCTAAAATCACATTTGTTTGAGTTTTGTAGATAAATAGAGTGTTGTCTATCATACCTCTTAAAAAATTATGTTCAGTGAGATAGGTTGAGAGAGTTTCATACCATGCTCTTGAAACTTGTTTAAGTCTATAAAGGGCTTTGTCCAATTTTACAGACATGGTTGAGGAATTCACTGCATCTCAAAACTTGGAGGTTGTTTGACATAAACTTTTTCTATTAGTTTACCATTGAGGAATGTACTTTTGACATCCATTTGATAAACTATGAAGTTTTTGTATGTGGCTGATGTGTTGTAGTAAGGTGTGTGATTTTATGATTTCAAGTTTTAAATTTATATTTTGCCGATTTTACCAAAACAAACGACTTTAATGGCAGTGTCCCCGTCAATGGGAGTTTCGTGGTAATTAGGGTGTCGATCACTAAGAAGACGAAAATTATCTTTTAATTATAATACTTTGAGGTTTACCTAAACAAGTTAATGCCTATTAACATGTTAAACCTATGCTAAACCTATGTTAATCCTAAATCTAACAGATAAGGGGGTTTTCAGCCTGAGAGACTGGCACGGGTTTTGTGGTGACTAAAATCAACTTAAGACACTAAAACACACGCAAGCAAATTAACAAAAGATAAAAGAGCAGTCTAGCCAAATATAAGAAAACTGTATTAACCATTATTAATCCAATTAGAATGTTGGTTTGTTTATTTAGTGCAATGATTACTTATCTCGAGGCGGCATATCATTCTTAAGACTTAGGCGGTACTTCTTCCTAAGACCTAGATACGAAGAATTCTATCACAATTAAACGTATCCGCATAAAGCATCCTTATTTGCTGATTATAATCTATCTTAGGGATTAAAGCAATGGTGATCTTGTTAAACCCTAGCTCATAGAGACTTTACCCACTTACTGCTTAAAGGCAATTCATACACTAGTAGTCCACTAACCAAGTCTTTACCAATTAATTAAGAACATACTCGTTGATCCCAAGGGTCACCTGCCGATCTAACTAAGCTTACAATCTAAAGACAAAGATAGGTTATTATTTGTGATCTTATTGGTCTAGATGTATAAATCACTATATGGAGAGCCATCCCGACATCTAGATTACTTGGTCCGTATCACTAGATCCAGTTGAATGATAGGTCGCATACAAAAGCACGTAAACAAGTATAAACTGATAAACATAAACAAGCAATCAACAATAAATTAAGCAATCGAGATAAACAAACCAAAGATTTAGATCTTCATAATAATGGCTAATACCCGAAGGTATTAGCCTTTAAACGTCATAATCAATACAAGAGTAATAATTTAGCCAACGTAAACTAACCGAGTTAACGAATGATACAAAAAACTGAACGATTACAAGAGTATAGGAGATTACAAGTTGTTTCCCATGGAATTAATTACATTGTAAGACTCTTCTGCTCTTCTTCTCTTCGGAAAATCAACTTTTATGGTTTCGGTATAAAAAATATGATTTAGCACACTGAAAAGCCGTTTTTAGGTTTTCTATATATAAGGTCTAGAATTTGGTCGATACGGAGCATTAACTAAGGTCAATACGGCGTATCGAGGGTTTCTTTGAGTAGGGACCACGTTCGATATCTTCCAGAATATTTTATTACCATAACTTGAATCGGCGTATAGGCTTCAATGGATACGGCGTATTGATTCTTGTTCCCTTTTGGTCTTTGGTGTAGTGCAGGCACAGATACGCCGTATCTTCCTTGATGGATACGGCGTATTAGATGTCAGAACAGTAATCTTTAAATGTCTTCGTTTAAGCTCCAGAATGCGTGCCTTTTTGGTAATCTTTACCAAGTACTCCATAATTACTACAATTCTCAAATACAATCGATTAAGTAACAATTATTTGCAATAATTATACTAAATGGGTTATTTACATGGAATAAATGATGATATAAAAGTAACATTATTTGATGTCATCTGATATCCTAAATGCTTATGTTTTGACTTAATTGGATAATCAGACTCTGACTATGTTGAATGTAACATGGACTGGAAAAGCACTTCAGGTGCTTGTCAGTTGCTAGGAATAGCGGTGTTAACGAGTCGAGCTTTTAACGAGCTACTCGAGCTCGAGCTCGATTAACTCGAGCTCGAGCCTACGAATTGTCAATCTTGAACAAAAGATCATGCTCGTTTAGATAAACGAGCCGAGCTTTTAAAAGAAAATATTCAGCTCGGCTTATTCAAAAGCTCGTTTAGTTACTCGAGTCGAGCGAGCCAATCGGGCTTGTCGAGCTTAACTAGTCGAACGAGCTTGTAACACCCCCAAAATTTACAACAACGCAGCGGAATACCACTTTGGGGTGCTACTTCATAATACACAGCAATAGATACAAGAGAACGACCTCTAAAAGTGTCGCTTGAAAAATAACATTGTTGATTTAATCAAAATCTGAATTTAATATAACATTTGTCCCATAATTTGCATCACAATGAAAAGCTTGAATGTAAAGACTCCAATGCACATCAAATAGTCCAAGCATCTAATTCACCTGAGAAAAACATGCTTAAAAGTGTCAACATTAAAGTTGGTGAGTTCATAGATTAGTTTAAATATGAATGTAATCCACTGTATCATCACAGTACCATGTAAAAATCCTAAAGATTTATAAAGAATGCACGACACATTTTATGTCACCAAAAGTACCAATCTTATCCCAAAGATTTGGGGGGGGGGGGGGGGGGGGGGGGGGGGGAAAAAAAGGTTTTACAAAAAGTTTATAAATAGAGAAACGTAAAATCGTTTAGAATTATAGACGTTTCTAAAATAATCCAATCCTTCATATAATTCCTTCAGTCTAAGCTTTTGATTATCTCCAAACTTTTCTCCTCCATGAGCTGCGTCATGCAGCTAACCATCCATGTGGAGAATCTACCCTGATCGGTCATCGATCTCTCCACAAGTCCTCGCAAACTCCTAACATCCTGTCGTAGCCCCTGTACCTCCTCCTCAAGTCTCCCCAATCTCTGGGGCAGCGGCCGTAGCAACTGGCTGTTTCTCCGCACCCTAAGCTACCCAAGCCCAGTCATCTCCTATCTCCATACAGATGTTGAGCTTAACAAGCTCACCCATGTCAATCAATGGTAACTTACGAGTCACAATGGATAATCCTCTCAGCCCATCATCACTGACCAGACCAAAGTGATGAGCAAGACGCCCAATAAAATTTCCTCCTGATAACCTAGCATCGCTCTTCCTCCCCTCAACGTGCCTGAACAAGTACTATGCTAATAAATACAGGACGTTAGTTGCCCCTCGATCCATGCTACATAGATAGAATAGGTCATTGGCAGACACCTTTTCAGGTGCCTGCCCCCTCTCAGAAATGTTGTATGAGATCAACCTGTGGTACAGCCTCCAAACTAGATCTCTGATGTAAGTATAAGAGGGAGCACCTCTCAAAAATTCCCTGCCAGAAGAGATCTCAACCCAGTAATCACTAAGATCCCTCTTATTGGGGATCACTCTCTCACTCCCTAACCAGTATGCCCCAAATCCGTCATCTGCCATCTCCTCGGCAGTATGAAAACCTAGAGCTAGAATAAACTGTCTCCAAGTCATACTACGTCTAGCTCCTCTGAACTGAAAACATAAAGTATCAGCGACATCTAACCCCATCTCACTACCAATCCTGCAAGTGCTGAAGGACTCGAGTATAAACTCCTAAACTAAAGGTGCTCAGATCTCAAACAAACTTCTCCAAGCATGACTCACAAATACCTCATGTCCATCATCCCCAGTATATACCATCCTCAGTCTCTCGGCTAAATCCTGCCTCATATCCGAAGTCAATCCCTCAAAATGTAATGTATGCACTCGGTTAACCAGCCTCCTGAATATCGGCTCAAGCCTCTGCTCAAAATCGTGCACTATCTCCTCAGTGTATCCCTCCACCTGATAACAAAGCCATAGATGTTTCTGATCACGAGGGGGTAGAGGTGCCATATCTTATAATTATAACAGAGATGAGGACGATTTGAATCAAAAGACAACAATCTCCAAGAATTATTGCAGTAAAATTGTTCGTTTTGAGAGAGTAAAAAATATGGTAAAACCCAATCCGGCGTATCAGTTGGGTTTTTATACCCAAACTCAATACGCCATATTGGTTAAGAAATACGCCGTATTGGGCGAATTTTGTTGACTTAGTCAACTTCAGTTAAAAATAGTGGATACGCTGTATAGGTGTTTACCTAATACGATGTATCCGTTCTTGGAGACCAATTTTCCTTAGATTTAGCAAAGTAAAAAAAACGTACCTTGGCCTCCGCAACATTCTTGTACAATCACCATCCTTATAATACCATTTACGGTCGAACGGGATGCCAAACGGCACATACAAATTCTTAATAAGATTGAATAGCATCCCGTTGACAAGATAATTCCAAGCCATGATATTTACATTTAATTCCATGAAAAAACTTTTCATAATGAAAACTTTATTGATTTTATCGTGACTTGCCTCCGGAAGTTTATTTGACCCTTGTGTATTTTCATTACCCCCCGAAGATTGTATTATATCGATTTCATTATCATCATTATCTTTATTTGATTTTAGATCATCGGGATAAATTATGGTGAAAGGGAATAGATCATTAAAGTACAAGACGTTTTGTTCCACTTCATCATATTTAGACAATGATGTTTCATCTTTCAAATCAAATACATCGATATGTTGAGGGCATAAAGTGGGTTCAGTTGAGAAATCTAATTTAGAGGTTAGAGCATCATTGTAAACAATGGCTGGAAATTCATGCTCAAAATCTTTAAAGAAGTCTAAATCATCAATACAACTGACCAAAGGCTCGGGTGATGGAAACAAGGGCATATTGACTTTTTCATTATCATTTTCCAAATCCGTTTTCAAATCATTAGCATAAATTATTTTATAAGAAAACAAGTTTTTGTCAAAAATTACCGTGTAATCTCATCGTCGGATTCGTCAAATGATATTCTAAAGTTAATTTCATTGTTGTTAAGAGAACTTACCGTGGGTTCACAAGAGAGTGTTTCATTCGATGTCAAATTATCATTGAAGACTATAGCTGGGAATTCGGTTTCAGCGGATCTGAGGTCGTAAATGTCTTCATCATACCAGATCTTACCATACTTAGCAGTTTCCAGTTAAACTTTCCTACGTTTTCGAGCTTTTTCTTCCTTGAGCATGATATATTCTTCCATAGTAATGTTCGGATCGTCCATCCTGTAATAAACTTACTAGGAAAGAAAACCGTCAAATAATTTATACGTCTTATAATACGCCATATTACATAAACACAATTAGCAAACAGACAGGAATATAAACTTATTCTAAACTACACTAATCCTAAGGGTTAGATCTAATCTAATGTTAAAAACCAAAATATCAAATAAAGATCAAGATTAAATTTTCACTCCCTGGCAGTGGCGCCAAAAACTTGATGTGTCGTTGTGTAGGTGTTATATATGTATCAAGTTTTACTATTTATTTTCTACTGACTTTACCTAAAACAAC
>BQNB010005440.1:0-49714 GCA_026074375.1 Tanacetum coccineum | reverse complement strand
ATTATAAATTAATGGTTTGCATTATTTTTTACTAGATAACGACAAATAGTTATACTTGTGAATGTGACGTGACTTACTCAACTTGATGTGCCATGTTACTGCAAAGATAGAGCTGCAAGTACCTGAAACTTGCATTTCAACATCACAAGAGTAACCTGTGGCAATATAAAACATTTTGGAGGGAAATATACTACATTATATCTAAAGCCAGTTATAATTATTAATGGGAAGTTCTTTTGGCTTCAAACTGTTATCTGAAAACCAAGAGGTTGCTCAAGAGTTTCAACATATATTACACCAATAATAAAGATACTTAAAAATTCAATCAATTTTCCATTAAAAACTGAGTACTGAACAACCCTTTCGTCTTCGCATCTTCGGTATAAATATGCAATCTTGTATCAAAGTATCAGACGCATTTCAAGAAGATGGCGAACGAATCCAAAATCTCGATAAAAGTAATAGTGGACAAAGAGAAAAATGAAGTGCTCTATGCAGAAGCTGATTACACTTTTGTTGACATTCTATTCAATTGTTAAACTCTTAGGGGAACAAGTTGATAAAAAGTTTGAGGCACTTGGGAGCTTAAACAACCTGTACCACAGTCTAGTTGATCTTCCAGAGTGTTACTTTTTAACGGAAGAATGCAGACTTATGCTTCTAAACCCAAGAAGTCCATCATATGATCGAAGCAAGGAACTTAAAATAAAGACAGATGACACCACACCAACAAAATACTTTGTATGTGAACAATGGAATTGCACTTTTTCTCTGTTTAAATTCAGCACTTCTAACACATCTAGATGCAGTAAGTGTGGCAAGTTTATGGACCAGGAAATCCATTTCAAGGATATCACAGATAATGCTGATGCTGATCGTGTTGGTTGTGGTGTGTTTGTTTCTGATATTACAACTTTTATTGTTACTGATGATCTTTGTGTCATGCCACATAGTCCTGGATGCTGCATTCAATTGCTCATAGATCTTGGAGTCACTGATATAGGCCATTTAGAGGAAAGAACGGTTGAACTTGGTCGTGAACAGGTATCCAAGTTATCACGTTTTGCTATTGCGTGTAGGCAACTTTTTTTTTTTGTTAAACAATCAATTAACTTTTCAATTAACTTTTAACCAACGTGTTAACCGTGAAGGGTAAATTGGTCATTACATGTGGGCAAAATACACACAATATTCGAAGTTCAAAAGTTAAATGATTTTTTTACAATAAAAAAATTGTCTACACACAATAGCAAAACGTGGTAAGTTGGCTACACTTTTTTATAATTTGCCCAATAACAAATGCCTTCAAGTTTTATACGTTTGTCGGTTACTGTATTCTTTTGTGATCCATTTAGGAGCGCACCCTAGCTAATTTGGTTAAATATACGGTAAAAATTAACAATAACGAGATATGTCGAACCAAGTCTCCACTATTTAACACATCCATTTTGTCATGTGACAGATTTTGAATCTTCTAAGATTGTCACTGCTATTCAATTCTCCACTAACCTATTTAGTTGGGCTTAAAACACTTCCCTCTCAAGGTGTTGAGAGCTTTGAACAAGGTAAGTTTAATCAGTTGACTTCCCTTAAAAAAGAAGATTCTTCAAGCTCAAAGATGGTTCTGCAAGTATCTTTGCAAAAGTCAACCGGAAAGCTTTTATTTGCAGAAGCAGAAGAGGATTTTGTTGACTTTGTTTTCGGTTTCTTAGCAATTTCTATAGGAACAGCAGTTGGTACGTTAATGAACGGCACTTCTCCTCTGGTCTGTATGGACAATATCAATCGTAGCATTTCGGATATGAGTATAGAAACATGTCTTAACTCACAAGATGTAAAGGATATTTTACTTAAACCTCATTTTGGATAGCCATATTCGTCAAAGAACCAGATTTTTCCTATAAACGGTACCATTTTCCCTAAATGTGCCTTAGTTTATTATGATCCTGATACTTGCTCTGGAATGTGGTATGATGATCATATCTTTACATATAGAGGTAATATAGACGATGGTCGCTTTACCTTTAATGATCCAAGGATTGGAGGTGAGTTTTTTAAGCGATCTGGAATGTTTATGGTAACAGATGACTTGATCATAACCTCATCATTGTCCATTTCGACAGTGGATATTTTAAATAAGTGGAAAGTTCCTCTTAAAGACATCGAGAGGCATACGGTTACCATTGGCTTGGATGAGGTATGACAGAAACCATGAAATCATTCTAAACAAAAACTACTTTTATGTGCTTTCATTTGTCTTTAGTAAATTTTTCTCTTTTGTAGGGTATACAAATGCTGAAAGCGTCTCTAAGATCTAAGTCCACGTTAACAAAAGGCCTCGAGAATCAGCTGAAGAATCTAAACCAGAACAGTTGATGTTAGTTCTTAGAAAAAAATTCATAATTGTACTCTTTTAAGTATGTCGTTGAATTCGAATGGAGTTTTTGTTTCTGCTTCTTGCTAGAAGTGGATCGAATAAAATCAAGTCCTTGTTTTCTTGATAGTTGGCTACCCTTGCTGATTGAAGCACATGAATTACTATTTACTACCATTGACTGAAACTTTGGTATAAGATAATTTCTTAAGCATTTTCCTATAAAGATATTGGCTTTTTTTTTTGAAACAGCAACAATTTTTATAACACCGGTTATTTTTGTTATTTTTCTTAAATAAAAATATATTTTATTCCAAGTGTGAAGAGAAAGTGTTCTGAGTTTCTCACTATCAAACTCTCAAAGGTTAACTTAAATTCTAAGAACAACAAAACTACCTTCTAGAGCAAAGTATGAAAACGGTAGAATCTATACATATCATACCCTTACCCGGGTTTCGTTTTAGATAGATCGGCTTTTCATAAATAACCGTTTTATATATATATCACTCCAATTGTTTTAGCGGGCTACAACTTTTCATTTGCCCGCTTCACCAAATTCACCAAAATTTTAAACACACAAACCCTAACCATTCTCCATAATTTTCCCTTTCACAAACCCTAACCTTCACAGCCGCCACCCAACTACCATATGCATACAATCGGTTGCTACTTCACACAAAGCAGGTATAATTTTTACTTTCATTTTGAAATTGTTTAATTTTTGATTTTGAACTTTAAACCTTATTCCATGAGGTCTCCTTATGGATATATAATTGATGTTTGTTATTTGTATATACTATATCTTTACTACTTAATTGATTGTTTCAGTAACAAAGGGACACTTGTTATATATGTGTTGGATTTATGTTCGGAGTTATTCCAGTAAGCTTGTTTCAAGTGCATATGTAATAGCTTTTCTAATCTATTAAGAACTTTTAAGGTGTTTGGTTAAGCTTATGGTAAAAGATGTTATCTCTTTTGAGAAGGAAATAAGCTAATAAGCTTGGTTTGGTACATCAGGTTGAATAATTTTTGTATTGGAGGTCAGTAGCTCTGAATTGACAAACAGAAGATTGGTTCAATAGGTTGCAGATGCATCACGTACCCATCTACATAAGATTTTCTAGGCTACTTGCTATCCATTACATTTGAGATTTCATGTTGTAATAGCATTATATTTATTATAATTGACACACTAAAATAAGAGTACCATTCGCTATTAGTCGTGTAAATTGTTTTAATGTATATTCTAAATTACCCGTTTCCGTCAGGTACTTATTGATAACATTAAAGATTCTGCTCCTATAATATACACTCCAACCAGGTTTATGTAATCTAATATCTTACAGCTAAACGCTATATTTGTATACACTTGCCACTTATACTTTTTGTTTTGCATTTTCAAAGCTTGAGTAGAGACATGAATGCTTTTTGTATGCAAGAGCCACCAGTTATCAATGGAATGACAATTGGGGGGTGGGGTAATAGGTCCAAATCTCAGGTAAATCACACATATATTAGTTGTATATTATATGATGGCTAAAATCATAAGGCAACAGTCTCTCTGATGTGCTTGGATACAATACACGTAAGTATAACACTGGACTAAAAGAAGCGACTACTGATTTTTCAGATATATTACGATTTACGAGTACTATTCTTGTAGCCAAGTGAATGGTTATGATAAGTCTGGTTCAACCTATTCGTTGTTTATCTTTCGCTGAGTTTTGTCTGTAGGCGTTAGCTGAAAGTTTTAACAACTTAATATTTCAGGTACTCGTGGATGCAGAATGCCCGCTCACCCGATGATTGTTCAATAAACATTTCCAGATCTTGAAAACTCGGGATGGACAACTTTAGAGCGCCGTGTTTTGGATGCTGAGAGAACCGATGATTTGACTGTTCTTCAGGTAGGACTGATATCTGAGTATGGGTGGGTGGGTCTGATAATGGGTCAAAACAATATCTGGAAGAAGCTTGCGGATTTACATGTAGTGGCCAAAGTGGGTTGGATTGAACAACAAACTCTTTTTATCCACTTTTATTTTGATTATCATGAATTATTATCTGTTGATTATGATATCAAAAACAATATTTCAGTATTTCCGACTGTAGTAAATCATAATTGTTAAACACATGATTTGGGGGTGGTATTAATGAGAATTTTTATTGTTGGATTTATCTCATCTTCTTGGATGTACATCATTTCTTCGCATTGTCAAGTTTTGTATCTTTAATTGGCATGTTTGACTTGATGCAGTTTCGGCTTTTGACCAATGGTTTCGACCTATTAAAAGTAGGAGGATACCTTGATTACAGCACTTGCAGCTAGGTCCATGCTAAAATCGTCTACTCTATAGGGTTTGACTAAATGACGACTATCTAATTTTCCTGCTACCATTCTTGTGGAATAGTTTAACTTGTGCTCATAATGAAGACATGGTTGAGAAATTTATTCTATAAATAGATGTGCTGGTAAGCTATTCCCTTATTAGCTTCTTCTCTTCACACGGCCTATAGGTTCCTACTCGTTAGTAATATTGATTCTCCTTCGGCTTGTAGAGTTGCTGGAAATAGATGGTTCCAAATGTTGGCCCTGCAAACCTCATCTTCGGAAAGCAAAATGGGTTTTGAATGGACATGTTGTTGCTCAATTGAATAGTTTATTGGCGTTGTGTTTGCTGAAGCCACTTGGTTTCGGATAGTAGAATGTTGTTATTTGTTGCAGCCATTTGTATTAATATTTACTGTATTTGTTTACAAGTGAAAGGATTAGATATGCATTCTGATAAAAATGGGAATTTTTTTTGTTAGAAAAATCTCTTATAAAGAACGGTTTTATGTATTAACCGATCTTATTATGATGTTAAAAAGATCGGTTATAAACCGATCTATTTGTGTTCCCCTTAAATAGATCACCCTTGTATAGAGTGGTTCATAACCGATCTATAAGAGGTGTTTCAACCGTTCTATTTAAGCTTTTTTGTAGTAGTGAATACATTACGAATATATGTGAGCCTATTGGGGGCACACACGTTAATACATGGAGAACACATTTTATACTTCACTTTAATAATACCAAGGACCGTAAATGAACAAAGCCCGAATCCCAAGGACATACCAAAGTGGCCGGTTCCTTGTAAGGTTCGAATAGGGGTGTTTGTTCGGTAAAAAGATAAGGAGAACAAGGGAAGGAGGTATTGTGTTGAAACTAGGACTTGTCTCCTAGTTCATCTAGTCTAAGGGTTGATGAGTATAAATACTCCTTTCGATTTTCTACGGTTGAGTTATATTTTTGTGATATATGATATATAATAATATGAAGATTTGCATAATTTTACGACGCCTATTAAGAATATAAGACTATAGTAGGTTTCAAGGTCTCGGTCTGATCTTACGTTTACGATCTTGCAAAAATGAAAACGATCCCAAATAAGATCCCGTATGAAAAATATTTATCTGAGTCATTTAAAGGATATGATAATAACAATAAAAAAAATAGTAGAGAGACTATATTCTTATGCTTGCTTCAAAGTTTTGTTTAAACTTTATTCTCTAAAGTGGATTACAACCCATGTAAGCATCCTTATTAACAATTAGTTTATACCTTCTCCACTGATTGAGCTAATCATACTCGGTGACTAAACGGATGTGGTTCTCCCTGTTGAGGTTACTTGGGGAAGGCGATCCTTTTGACTCAGATGTACGCAAAATGTCATAAGGATAAAATGAATAGTTTATAGATGTTTAATATATTGCTGATACAAGTATAAATGGCAAGTATCTTGACTGAGCTAGGCAGGACGGTTAACAAAAGATCCTATATTACATGATGTAGACATGTATGTAAACATTCAGCTTGCTACAAATGGTTGTTCGACATGCTTCGTTGCTGCATTACTTCCCAAACAGTCCTACACAGGCTGCCGGTCCTAGGACGGCAAACACTTGGTCAAGTAGTGAACTCTGTACTATATAAACAAACCAACATTTTCACCATTTAGACCATCAACTCATAACTCAACAAAGACCACTTGTACCCTTCCTCGTCAAAAAAATGGCTCGTGGTCTTTTCTCATTTATGGTTCTAGCATTGACATTGACTGTTGCGTTGGCTGCGGACCATAGCCCTCTTCAAGACTTTTGTGTTGCCGATATGAATGGTCAAGGTATGCTAATGATTTGTGGCTTATAAGTGGTATAACATTAATTGCCTAGCGGGTCAACACGAATATGGGTTACACCAGTAAATTTTAGTACACGTTAAAACGCATTGGCTTAACCTGTTTGAAGTTTGCTAGTGAAATTTGCAATTAAATTAAGCATTTTCATGTATTTTAATACTTTGGTGATAATTGTGGCAGTACGAGTAAATGGATTCGCTTGCAAGAACCCTAGTTGGGTTCAAGCAAACGACTTCTACTTTGGAGGCATGCATATGATGGGCAACACCTCCAATGCCGTGGGGTCAAGTGTGAAGCCGGCGTTTGTGTTCCAAATACCGGGATTAAACACACTAGGGATCTCACTAGCTCGTCTAGACTTTGCTCCTTGGGGGGTCATCCCACCTCACACCCATCCTCGTGCTACTGAAATCTTGACTGTCTTGGAAGGCCAACTTGAAGTTGGATTTGTGACGTCAAACCCTGAGAACCGTCATATTTCAAAAGTACTAAACAAGGGTGATGTTTTTGTGTTTCCTGTAAACCTTATGCATTACCAACGTAACGTTGGAAACACATATGCTGTTGCAATAGTGGCGTTGAGCAGTCAGAACCCTGGAGTGATTACAGCAGCAAGTGCGGTTTTTGGTGCGAATCCAGATATATCAACTGATATTCTTGCAAAGGCATTCCAAGTGAGTGATGACATTATTACTGATTTGCAACTCAAGTTTTAGTTTTAGCGCGACTTTAAGTTCTGTTAGAATCAATTGTACTTCATTGTTTCAATAGGACTGTTGTGTTTAATGAATTCAAATCCAATCTGAATGTTTTTATCAGCAAAACTTATTCAGACTCACTTCTTACATAGAAGATATATATTCCCGTGAATTAGTAGGCTAAAAGGTATAGAACCACGTTTACGGATAAAAAAGACTTTGATTCAGACTTACCCATCCATCATCAACACTTCTAGTACAGTACATCATAAAGTGTGTACATGTTAAAAATGGCAATCACTCAATCAAGCAATCTTTAGACCCACTCCACTTTTTTTCTGTTTGAGAATAATCACTTTGGTAACAATACATTTCTACAGACAAGACATACTTTACACACCGAAATTAACGGCGAAACGAATAAAGAAAGTAAAGTTACATAAGACACCTAAAAAGAACAACATTACCACATTTATTCTTTACAAGGAAGTACTATGACCACTTTTGGGACACCACAAAAGAATAGCACAATAACCACTTTTGGTGTTTGCTACCACATAGTATCATATTCATAACCACTTTAGGTTATATACACAAATCCAATCATGTTGATTTGCTATATATTCCACTCAAACAAAATGACAGATCATTGACAGACTAGAAATAAAGAGAAGGTATTATTATTATTGCTTTTCATCATCATAAATAAATAAATGCATCATATTCTCCTTTACAAAATACAATGTTTTCTGTTTTATGCCCACCAATCCTACAAATGAATATGTCCAACATTTCAAAGAATATTTTCCCCCTTTCTCCACTATATCTACATATATCATATGATGTGTATATCTACTCTTAAATCAAAAAAACAAAAAAATTACGAAAAAATTTACTGTACTGACCACCGGTGAACAGAAATGAATCTACCCCTCCTCGATGGTATTTGAATGAGGAGATGAAACACGGGTTTTTATTGGTTTTAGCTTCAACCCCATGCTTTCGGGAGAAAGTAGCTCCGGGGAGATGCATGACGGACTTAGTGGGCTCCTCGGGCTGCCTGTGAAGGGGCTCGGTCTATAAAGTCCATACCCCATTAGAAAATATTCCATGGGTATCAACATTGCATGTGGTTGCTCTTCTGTCACCATTGAGCCACAAACCTGGACCTGCATAAAGTCAAAGTCAAAGTCAAAACCAGTGCTGTCATGATTCCAATTTTGATTGAAAATTTGAACTTTTTAATGGATTTAACGATTTTTATATCGATAAATTTAAACCATTTTTTAAGTGTTTCGTGTGTAGCTCAATAGAGTAGCATCTTTAGTGCCAAACACTAGAAGTTAGGCTTAGTAGGTTACACACTTACACTACCAAGTCGAGACCACTAAATTTGGGAATAGAAACTTCTACGGTTTAATGTCAACCCTAGCACTTCTAAAGTTCTAAAGTAGGGTATATTCAAGTAACTGTTGAAGCTAGACGACAGTAGATTTGCCAAGAAAACAATAAATAACGTACCTCAACTAAAGCACTATATCTTCTGTCCAATTTTCCAGTCATGTGAAGTGCTTCCGCATGAAACGGAGAGCTGTCCCCGACAAAGATAAGTGTTCTACATTTTAGTTTCTTTAACCCGTCGGTGATATCAGGTCTGCTATCAATCGCTTGAAGATACCGCCACACATTAATGCTCTGTCTTTCGTCCAATAACTGCAACAAAAAAAGAACTCTTAAGCTTAATATACAACTCGATTAAAAGAAGATATTAACATACAAACTTAATACACTAACCTTTCTGCATGATTGAACTATATCTGATTCTGGGATTTCTGGATTACCACGAACTTCCTGATTCAATTAACGATGTTTCATCAATTAAAATCTACAAAACAAAACTATGACTAAGGTGTTACAAAGAAAGATCTCACGGCAGGAAATAGGAATGTACCTTGCTGAAGTATCTTTGAAGTAAACATTCTTTCAATAATCCACACATTCCGTAGTAATAGAGCAAATTTGACATCAACTACACATTAAAGTAACAACAAAGTTAATACAAACGAGTGTCACGGGCAATAGCTAAAGGCGGGGTAAATGGGTGGGTCCACCTGGGTATGGTAAAAGGTCTAAATGAAAATTCTTTTATGCGTGGCGAAATATATATAGCTAGTGTGCTAGATATAGTTACAAGCATCATATAAATTTATCAGAAATCATCTGTATTGTCTAATAACATAACCGGAATATACCCACATCATAAGAGAATCTGCCAAAATTGCCACCTCTAAGCATCACTATAACTTAAAGATTAAACCATCTAGGCAAGATAATGAAAAAAGACTAACCTTATTGTAAAACCATTCAGTCCACGAAGGTGCTTTGCAAAGAGGAGAAACAAGTATTAAACCAGTAACTCTGTCTCTATATTTCGTCTGTGATATAGAAACATCAGTTAGTCAAACAAGGCCGTAACTTTAAACAGATTGTATGCCTTAATCATTAACGAGTTAATAAGCACTCTCACCGCAAAGAGGGTAAGGATATAGGCACCCGCCATAGCCCCCATGCACATCACTGCACCAAGCCTAAAATAACCCGAAAGTGATATTCTTAATACTTAAAATACAAACAAAGTATATTATACTAGTACCAAGATAAGTGGTAAACAGCTTACCCAAAATAATTGAGGACCTCTAGAATCTGATCACAAAGATCCTCCACCGACAGAATGGGATCATCGGGACAGATGGCTGCTGCTCCTAACTGCAACGACTCTTGTACAAATCCCAGAAGAGATATTTTACGTTAATAATCTAGTTCATAATGGGGAATTTAAAAAAATAAGGTTCACAATAACTCTAATACGTGCCAAAAGTAAGTGGTGTTTGGATAAACATATTCTGCTGTTCCCTACCAGCTACAACAAAGCAGATTACCGGAGGAAGGAGGAATATAATAATATTATTTATTTACCATAAAACGTCATCCCTTTTCTTAATGATAATTACTTTTTAGTCATTTCATCTATTGATTACCCTAAATTATTAAAATTTGTCAAACAGTTAAGCAAGTAACTATATGACTATTACATCTAAAAAAGATTAAGCCCGTTCACTGACCTCATGCCCAGGTGGACTGATATGATATATGCAGAAATTATGAAGGAGTAATGAAGCTGCCTCGGGACAGAAGAATAATCCTTGGAAACATAACATATCTGTCAACAAAAACAACCTTAATTAGATTAGACCAAACACATACATAAAAAAGCAAAAAATAAAACATAAGGTTTTTATATTGCTTACGATTTAGAGCTAAATCGGGATATGTAATCAAAGGTGGCTTTTCTTGGTCTCCATACACAATAACTGAAACTGAACCACGGCCAGTCCGAATGATATGTTCCTGAAAACAAATTTCACGGCACATTTCAATCACCAACATCACGAGATGCATAAAACCGACCGTTGAAACTTATAACTCTTAAAAAATCCGTTATTCTAAATAGAGATGCGACTTAGTTGTATATGAACAGTCATTTGTTTTAAGCTTCAAGACACAAGTCTTGATCATTGTTATATTCTATATGAAGCGGCTGACCAATGTAATAAACAATCTAGAAACTACATAAAAACAATAGGAATGAACACGCGTTGTCATTGGACTGTCGAAATGTCAATGTAAGTTTATATTATATTGAAAAATTCCATGATTGAGCTTGATAATGACGCGTAAACTAACAAGAAATACGATTGCAACTTCTAATTCGTAACAAAAGAAGTAAAAGCGACATATATGCCAAGATAATGATTTTTAACCACAAGAAAACGACAACGTAACACAAATGCTTTTTATGATAGCAAGTTTTTACCATTTAAACAAGAATCTTGAATTACAGCTTAAGCGAAGAAGTCAATGAATATGAAAATAATTCAACCACAAAATTCCAAATAAAAGCAATATGGTCTTAAAAAAACATTTTTTGGTAAATATAACAGCAAATAACTGTAATGATATAAATAACACCGGTTAAAACTTAAAATGCAATCCTTCCAAAAAATGGAATTTTTGGAATTTATATGAATTAAAATCAAAATAAAGATACAAACAAAGGCAGCCATAAATGAGACAGCTAGCAAATTTTGACAAGAACATCTTTGCATTAAATAAAAACAATCTTTTATTTAATATTCCAAGATTTTGACGATAAATTTAAAAGTCAAACAGATCTACAATTCCATAAGTCACTAATTCACAGCTCAAAAATAACTAAAAAACCTAAAAATCAAGAACACGTAAAGGGTTTTCTAAATTGGGAATGAGCATGAATTGATCCCCTAAAGTACATAAAATCACACCAAAAAAATAACACTCCATTGAACCATTTCATCAAACACACTGAAATTACAATAGACTCAAAGAAACTCAAAAATCATTTTAAAAAAAAAAAACAAGCAAAACCCATTGAAGCATTTCATTAAACACCTTATCTGCATCTACAAAAACTGAATAAAAAACCTTCAATAACACCTTAAAATAAGCTAAGAATCAAATGGGTATTCATAAAATCAATCATATTTTAATAAAGGTATAAAAATAAGCAAAACCCGTTGAAGCATTTCATCAAATACCTGGTTTACATCTATAAAAACTGAATCAAAAACCTTCAAAAACACCTTAAAATGAGCTAAAAATCAAATGGGTATTCATAAAATCAATCATATTATAGAAAATAAGCAAAACCCATTGAAGCATTTTATCAAACCAACACAATAAGCAAAAAAAGCCATTGAGGCATTTCATCAAACACCTTGTCTACAACACAAAAAGATGATTAAATAGTACCTTGCCACCAAGATAAATGGTTTCCATGTCAACAGAGACGGAATCACTTGAATCCGCCATTGTGTGTGTGTTTTTGTGTGGGGTTTTATTATAAGTAAATATAAATAAAAAGAGTCTCTCTTATCATTTGTTTTTATAAAATATATTTTCTTGTTTATTTATGCTTCGGTGGCTTATATACGAAGCAATTCTTTCCTTTTTTATTTTCTTACATTTTCTCTTTTCTTTTTGTCTAAATCAAAATCTAACTAAACTTTTTTTAACGGCAAGTTAGTTATTAACGGCAAGTTAGTAGTTAGTGATTTGAGTCCACAGTGACATTCAATTGGGCAATATGCAAGCCTCGAATCTTCGCCTATTTCCGCCCCTGAAGGTCTATGGTAAGACTCGAACCTGAGACCTCTTCAAGGATACCTCCCTAAGGTTATCCTTGGTGGCCAACTGAGCTAGCCCAGTTGGTTAAAAAAAGGACTAGAAGCAGACCGTTCGGGCCGGACCGACCGAAGAAACCGGCCAGAACCATACCGTTCGGAACGGATCGAACCTATTTTGGTCTGGTCCTCGGTCTCCACTTTACCTCATATTCGGTCATCGGTTTGCTTCAATCTTACGTATAACCGACCATCATGCCTTCTTAGACCGGATCAGATCGACGACCTGGACCAGACCAACATATTTGGTTCGGCCATCAGTCCGATGTTTTGAGCAAATCGGTTTCGGTCTTTACTGGTTTTCTCGATCCAATCCAATTTTCAAACCATGATCAACCCTAAAACTAATGATTTCATAAGGAAATTTTGCATATTTGTCAAATAAGATGACACTTAATTATGACTCGACTTACTTTTGTGGCATATTGCTAAGACTAGAACATTGAGTCATGTTTTGTCGAGCTTACACTTTTGCACCCACTGCACACATATTTTTAACATATTTATTACTTTTAATTAATAGTCTGCTACACTCCAAGCGTAACATAATCGGTCATATCTCTGCGCACGCACCTTCATTCTTCTCGAAAATTGCATCTTCTTCACTGTTGTCTCATTTCGATCATGATAGCACTTGTCTCGTCCGTGTTCATGCACACTTGATTTTGACTGAAACGAAATCGATAATATTGCGTTTATGTTATCTTACTTATTTGAATGGTAAAAAACTCAGCAACCAAAAACAATTGTTACTTAAATTGAAAGTGTAAACGAAGATAAAACAGAAGCTAAAAAATATATTATTTTTATAAGTTACATAAAATAACATATGATCTTAAGAGATTATACAAATATTATTTTTCTAGTTTTTAGTAGCTTACTTTTTCTTATACAAATAAAATCATATATTTTTCGGTCTTGTTTGTCAAACATGTCTTGATTTATGATTATCTCATGTATACAGATATTTGGCGCTAACATCATAGTTATCAACATTATACTTATATATAAATATATATGCAATGTATGTGAAATAACATATTTTTATAAATGACAAAATTTGTATGAAATAAAAAAGAAATAATGAGGTGCACCGACGGTATTGTGTCACATGGGGGGACGAAAGCGATTTATCCGTCACTATTTAACGGCTGTTTCTTAACTCAACCATGGTTGGTTACCGACACATTAAGGCCCCTACTTTAAACGTCGTCGTCATGATCATTTTTCCAAATCATAATAATTTTATACAAGTACATGTTTTATTTTGTCTTTACAACATTTTAATTAGGGATTTTGGTTGTACGCCGATCATAATAGACCGCGGATCGGATCAGACTGAGAAACCGGATCGAACATATTTTTGTCTAGTTTTCGGTTCGTCTTTTCTTTCATATTCGGTTTTCGGTCCGGTCCGATTCAGTTCGGTCTTAAGCAAAAAACCGGCAATTATGCTTTGTTGGACTGGACATGACCGAAGACCGAACCGGACCGGACATACCCGGACATGGACCGAACATTTTGGTCCGATCCTCGATCCCGTGTTTTGAGCCAAATCGATCACGGACCAGCGTCGTCTCATCATTTACTTTTCTTCATTGTTTCTCACCCTTCATCCACAAGATCATCACTATTTTTGTTCGGACCTGGTCGGGTCAACCCGGTGCATTTAATGCAACTTAATGCACCTGAAGCGCGTGGTTAGTTCTATTGTTATTCATAAAAAAACAGACCGATGACTCAAAAAGTGCGAGAGAGTATTTAAAAAACAAAACAAATTTTTTTTTCTTAAAAAAAAAACGCTCGGAACGGGTAGGGTTGACCCGACGTATTAAATGCACCCCGGTCAACCCGGTGCATTTAATGCACACTAAATGCAAAAGGCCATTTAATGCATGCGAGAGGGTATTCCGAGGAAAAAAAAAGGAAAATTTTATTTTAGAAAGTTTTTGGAAAAAAAAAGGAAAAAAAAAAAGTGGCAACCGCACGCCGTTGCGGGACGATTAGCGGAGCGCGAGGTTTGAGGAAACTTAAAGTTTTATTCATAAAAAAACAGACCGATGACTCCAACAGTGCGAGAGGGTATTCCGAGAAAAAAAAAGGGAAATTTTATTTTAAAAATTTTTTGAGAAAAAAAAAGAACGGGACGATTAGCGGAGCGCGAGGTTTGAGGAAACTTAAAGCGCGAGGTTTGAGGAAACTTAAAGTTTTATTCATAAAAAAACAGACCGACGACTCAAACAGTGCGAGAGGGTATTCCGAGGAAAAAAAAAGTTTTATTTTAAAAAAATTTTGAGAAAAAAAAAGAACGGGACGATTAGCGGAGCGCGAGGTTTGAGGAAACTTAAAGCGCGAGGTTTGAGGAAACTTAAAGTTTTATTCATAAAAAAACAGACCGATGACTCAAACAGTGCGAGAGGGTATTCCGAGGGAAAAAAAAAAGAAAGTTTTATTTTAAAAACTTTTTGAGAAAAAAAAAAGGGAAAAAAAAGTGGCAAAAAAAAATGTTAAAAAAAAATGGAAAACCCTTCATTAAATGGCGGGTCAAAAACATTTAATGAAACCCGGTTTATTGGGGGGTCGGGTCCCCCGGTAAATGTATTGTTGTAGAATGCCCGGTTAGACAATCTCAAATTGACACTAATTATTTGCGTCTTGATACAAACATAAGGAAACCGAACATTATTTCATGAATTTAGACTTGATTATAAACTTGATTACATGAATTTAGTTATCAACATTATATTATACTTATATATAAATATATATGCAATGTATGTGAAATAACATATTTTTATAAATGACAAAATTTGTAATGAAACAAAAGAAATAATGAGGTGCACCGACGGTATTGTGTCACATGGGGGGACGAAAGCGATTTATCCGTCACTATTTAACGGCTGTTTCTTAACTCAACCATGGTTGGTTACCGACACATTAAGGCCCCTACTTTAAACGTCGTCGTCACGATCATTTTTCCAAATCATAATAATTTTATACAAGTACATGTTTTATTTTGTCTTTACAACATTTTAATTAGGGATTTTGGTTACTACCAGGTACGCCGATCATAATACACCGCGGATCGGATCAGACTGAGAAACCGGATCGAACATATTTTTGTCCGGTTTTCAGTTCGTCTTTTCTTTCATATTCGGTCTTCGGTCCGATCCAGTCCGGTTTGATCTTAAGCAAATCCGGCTATTATGATTTGTTGGACTGGACATGACAGAAGACCGAACCGGACCGGACATACCCGGACATGGACCGAACATTTTGGTCCGATCCTCGATCCCGTGTTTTGAGCTAAATCGATCCCGGACCAGCGTCGTCTCATCATTTACTTTTCTTCATTGTTTCTCACCCTTCATCCACAAGATCATCACTATTTTCCCATTGTATTAAAAAATGCACATTTTATACAAACATACCCCACAACTCACACACACTCACAAATCAGATAATTAATAATAAAAACACATCATGGGGGTCCATTTTTGCACATAAACCGAGTGGTGAATCCTTCACCTTTCGTCAACCTTTTTCTCTTCGCTCACGTGTCACCAGGCACCCTCACAGTGGCTTTCATGCGTAAAGGTGCGGGTGCCCCTCACTACCTCTCATGAGTTACCATTGCATGCAACCTAAGAATTTGAGCTTACAAAATCAGTTTTCTCTGTCACACAATATTACGAAAGCTTTTATAAGTCAAGCCTAGCCAACTGAAACGGATTTATGACGAATTATGGTTGATTAAATTATTGAAATAACTTTCAAAATATAATGGATTAACACGCACAAATTTAAAATATAAATATGAATTTAATTCCATGTATGTTTTGTGATTTTATATTCATAAGTTTGAGTTCTAACTAATTTGTCAAACCGCTTTACAAAAATCATATGTAAACTTCAACTTTAACTAATTTCACCAAACACTCACCGTTTTTACTTTTTGATACCCATTTTCTTATAATCATTATTATATAATAATGTAATCGAGTTTAATTGTTGTGAGTAGTGTTCTAAAAGGCGCGTTATAACACCCTCATTTTTGATATATAGCAACGGAAGCTAATCTGGGGGTATTATTTCATAGTACAACAGTCATAATCATAGAAAACAACTAAAAAGATACGTTTTTAAAAGATAAGTTATCATTCATTATTTTATCAGAGTTTTTACAAACAGAGGTCCCAAAATCTACATGAAAACATAAAGTTTGAATGATAACAGTTTAGCCATCTTCAAGTCTGTGCCACTCCGTGCCATAAGATGTTCAGTTACCTGAGATAAACATGCTAAAAAGGTCAACACAATTGTTGAGTGAAATTCATAGGTTTATAATAAATAGTGTGAATACAAGTTCAATAGTGGGTTATGTTGTTATACACCCATAAGTGTAATAATTTCAATGAGTACAATTATTATGGAAAACATTATTATTGCGTCTAAGCTCATGGCACTCAAACTGACCAATGTATATATCAATAATGGTATATATAAAGATAATGACCCCCGTGTAGGTAATTGCCATATACCTATAAGTTTCAAATATAGTGCGTTTGGTTACCTATCCGGCTAACATAAACGGGATTCGTCAATCCCAATAGGCATATTCACAATATTCGCGTTCACTCGCAAGTGATTAATGGTCCATGATGGTGGGGGTATTTTGGCATAAAGGGACTTAGACAACAGATGCAATAATATATCAGGATAGCATACATTTAGAAAACACTTGTATTCATGGTTTATAGCATGTATCCCCCTCACGAGTTTATGAAATAAAAGATTTAAAAGTGAGGCTATGAACTCACCTTAACAGTATAGAGAAATATGATTGATGGCAAAAGTATATCAAGTGAAAGTAACGGCTTCGACACGCAACCTGGGGTGATATGTCAAGACTTAGTGTGATAGTTTATGTTTCAAAACTTCATAATGTTTAACGTATATTTTTGATTTATTATGGAAATATTGTATCGTTGTTCGGGCTATCATAATCCAGAGGCCATGTAGTATCGTTTGAGGAGCCAGGGCACTTTAACTTTGAAACTTGTCAAAACGAAAACTCAAATGAAACCCTTTATATAAAATTCTCTAGTAACGTGATACGATAAGATTTTTAAGTTTCTTTAAAAGTTAGTTGATGATAAATTACGTTAAATATATAACGAAATAATGCGTCAATTTATGATTAATAACGATAAACGTGTCGGGTTTTAATAAAATCGAGTTTTATAATATTAATATATATTTTTATAATTTATATAAAAATATTATATTTTATATTTTTAAGTTTGCAAAATTGGTAATATATACCCTTGGTTTATAAACTTTTACATATAAACTTTTACAACTTTAGTCCTTTATCATATAAATATATACAAATTTAAACTTTTAACTCTAAACTTGGCAAATAGTTCCTAATCTTTTATAATTTTAGAATAATGAAGTTTTCAGGCCCCTTTAGTTATAAATTCAGAAAGTAACAGATATATACCCCTATGCATGAAATATTTGCAAAACAAGTCCAAAAAGCCATGCAAGCTTATTTTAAGATTTCCAAATGATATTTTTTATGTTATAGCGTTATTAATAATAAGCTAAAATAAGATGTTCTAACGTAACAAAAGTTTAGAAAAAGGATTCGTTACTAGAAAAACAAACGGGTCACTTTTAGGTTTTAATAAAAAACACATGGTTTGAGGATTTCAAAAGCTTCAAACAAGAGTTCACATATGAATTAGAGTATTATGAACATTATAAATACATAATAATAAGCTTATGGAACTAGGATCTAAGGCTTACTTGAGCTAAAATAATAGGGTCGAAATTGGGTTTTCCGGTTCGTAACGCCAAGTAACGACATCAAGGATTATTTTTATTACTTCTTGGCTTCTATTCTAGCTAGGGACTTCTCTGATCTATATTGCTACTATGGAAAGGCTAGAAAGGGGGGTGTTGAGTGTGGCGGAGGTTCTCCATTTGAGTGGTGAGCTGAGTTTTGAGGATATATAGAAAGTGTTGTATGGTTTATGCTATTTAAGAAGGGATGAAAACACCCTGGCCCAAGTTTTCTTAGGGATTAAAGGGTTAGGATCTTGTAAGTATGATGACTAATGGAGCCTAGAGATAGTATTGAGGCTAGGGAGTGTAGCTTTGGCAAGGTGGAAATGTTTGGGGTGTTTTTGGAGGTCACGCTAACAAAGGGTGTCAAGGTGTGATGTAAGCAACTTAGAGGCCAATTATTTTGCAAGAATGTGTTGGAGGTGGGTTTCATCTTCATAGGTCTGCTTTGGTGATGTCATGGTGAGGTCATGGAGGTGCTAGGAGGGGTGCTTGGGTTTAAAATAGGTAAAAATAACAAAAGGGGTGTCGGGTTTGGTTCATTTTGGTTTAGGGTTTAGGGTTTTAAAATGTGGATTAGGGTTAGGATTAAGGGTAGATTAAGGTTTAGGATTATGTGTTAGGATTGAGATTAAGGGCTTTATGATTAAGGCTTAGGGCTTAGTTCTAGGTTTAGGGTGTTAGTTTTTGATTGAAAGTGAAATTAGGGTTTAGGGTTTAAGGTTTTAGATTAGGGTTTTAGGATGAATTAGGGTTTAGGTTTATGGGGTTTAGGGTTTTAGATTAGGGTTTATGATGAATTAGGGTTTATGTTTAAGGTTTAAAAGTCATGCATTAAGTGCTTGTACCTTGTGTTAAAGTGGTGGTAAGAAACCAAAGTGATTTAGGAGGTAAAATGACCTAGTTTGACTTTCTTGCATTATTGACTTGTACATTGAGCTTTAAAAAGTTGTAACTTAATTTAGGAGGGAAAAGATATTCAAATGTGGTGTATTGATACTTGTACACATGCTTTAAAGACTTATACATTCATTTTATATGTATATATAATTAGGGTTTTGATATAAACGTTAACGTTTAATGCTTGTTTTGATATAACGTTTTGAAAAGTACATTAAATGAATAATGTACTTGGTAAAATGATATTATGATATAGTCTTGACATATTATGATGTTTACATGATATAAACATAGATATAGATGACATTGGTAGAGGTTGCGTGAGCTCGTTTACTTTAGAGATGCAAGTTACGTTGCATAATGAGATAAAGCAAAAAAAATTCCCTGTAAAAGGTGGTATATATATAATAGATGGATATTACAGTGCATCTAATTTAATAGATGGATATTTACATTGATGAAAATTGCGGGTTGTTATAGTCTTCCTCCCTTAAAAGAAATCTCGTCCCGAGATTTAGTTGGATGCCGGAGTGGTGTTTGAAAACAGATGTGGATACTTGGCACGAATTTGATCTTCGCGTTCCCATGTAAATTTTGGTCCTCTTTTAGAGTTCCATCTTACTTTGATTATAGGAATACGACTTTGTTTCAGTTGCTTGACTTCTCGATCCATAATCTCCACTGGTTCTTCTACAAATTTAAGTTTGTCATCAAGTCGAAGCTCTTTTATTGGAATGATAAGGGATTCATCAGATAAGCATTTCTTTAGATTAGAAATGTGGAAAGTACTATGGACATTACTGAGCTCTTCAGGAAGCTCTAGTTTGTATGCCACTGGGCCAATCCGTTCAAGGATTTTGAATGGTCCAATGTACTAGGGGGTTAAGCTTTCCTTGTTTTCCGAATCGGATGACACCTTTACGAGGTGATACTTTCAACATAACACGATCTCCAACTTGAAATTCTAAAGAATTTCGTCTTTTATGCATAACTTCTCTGGCCGGTTCTTGCAGTCTTGCAACGTGTTGCTCGAAATTTGCTAATATCTTTCAGTGGTTTTCAATGGATTATTTTTTGGTCCTGTAAGTTGATATCCTCCAACTTCGGCCCAGCAAACAGTTGATCTTGCACTTTCGACCATAAGTGCCTCAAATGGTGATGCCTTCAATACTGGCATGGTTACTGTTATTGTATGGGAAATTATTCTCAAACTCGGGATTTAATATCACTGAAACAAAATACGAATACGTTAACCTCACCACTTTTAACGTACACTCACTAATCATTGATCGATCAAAACATATCATATCATAATAATACAAGATGTCTAGTATGCAAGAAGACATCCAGTGTGCAGGTTCTGATACACGCCCACCAATGCTTGATAGAACAGACTTTGAATCTTGGCAACAACGTATACGTCTGTACTGTCTAGGAAAGGATAATGGAGAGAATATTATGAAGTCCATTAAAGAAGGACCATTTCAGATGGGAACGGTCTCAGATGTTATTACTGGAGGAACCGAGGGTGAAGTTCAACAAGGTCCAGTACGTGCTAGAGTCCTTAAAGACCTGTCGGCTGAAGAAAAGGAAAGGTATAAAGCTGACATTCGTGCAACCAATATCCTACTTCAGGGTATACCAAAGGACATCTACTCACTCATCAATCACTATACTGACGCTAAAGACATTTGGGAAAACGTGAAGATGATTCTGGAGGGTTCTGAGTTAACAAAGGATGACAGGGAATCTCAGTTATATGATGAATTTGAACACTTCCGTCAAATCAAAGGAGAAACCATTCAAGGATACTATGTTAGGTTTACAAAGCTCATTAACGACATGAGAAACATCAAAATGACCATGTCCAGGATGCAGCTCAACTCTAAGTTTGTGAACAACATGCTGCCTGAGTGGAGTAGATTCATAACTGAAGTTAAACTTAACAGAGGTTTGAAAGAGTCAAACTGTGATCAGTTGTATGCCTACTTAAAGCAACATGAGGTGCATGCTAATGAGAACAGAATTATGATGGAAAGATTCGGTCAACCAAATAATGATCCTTTGGCACTAGTGTCGGACGCCTCAGTTCAGCAATATCCAGCACATTCATCCAAGTCTCCTCAATCCTCCACAGAACCTTATCCTTCTGACAACTTTCAACTGGACTCAGGGAGCTCTTCAACAGAAAACTTGATTGAAAGTTTATCCAACACACTTGCCCTTCTCACTCAATCGTACAAATCACATCTACCTCAAACTAACAATCAACTTAGAGCTTCGTCTAATGCAAGGAACAAAGCTATGATTCAAGACGGGAAAGTTGTTGTTCAAGATGTCCGTGGAAGAAACAGTGCGACTAATCAAGGAAGAACATTTAATCAAGGAAGACCATTTCAGAAAAACAATGCAAGAGGAAATGGAGTAGCGGGAAATGTAGGAGCTCAGAACAGAGGAGGCATGATTAATCCTGGTCAAGCGAAACCCATCAAGTGCTACAACTGTAACGGACTAGGGCACATAGCACGTGAATGTCCAAGACCAAAGCGACTTCAAGATTCAGACTACTTCAAGGACAAGATGCTACTAATGCAAGCCCAGGAGAGTGGAGCAGTACTGGATGAAGAACAGTCGTTGTTTCTTGCAGGGGAACAGGTTACCAACGTTGATGATGATGTGGATGATTCACAGGAGAATGATTTGGCACTCAATGTGGACCATATTTTTGAAGCTGATGAATGTGATGCATTCGACTCTGATGTTGATGAGGGTCCCACTTCACAAACCATGTTCATGGCAAATCTCACATCTGAAGATCCAATCTACGATGAAGCCGGGCCATCATACGACTCGAATAATCCATTTGAGGTACAAGATCATGATGCCTTTGTAGATCATATGGATGAGTATCATGATGTACACGAGATGCAAAACGATGTACAACACAACTACGTTGTTGACTCTGATGCTGACTATACGAGTGATAGTAATATTATTCCGTATGATCAGTATGTGGAAGACAACGAAGAACATGTTGTACAATGTAATGCATCTTCTGTACGAAATGATGCACTAATGTCAATTTTTGATGAAATGCATGAACAGGGTGTACAAAGTAGATTAGCAAATAAGTCACACATGGTAGTTAATGACTCAGTGACCTCTGAACTTGCGAGATATAACGGGGAATATGAAAAACGGGCAAAGTTTGAATTAACTGATAGAGAACGAAAAATTGATGAACAAATGAGAATAATCAACACATAATCTACGTGGTTTGTACATCGGAGATCTGATTTATGACGTATACGCGTAATATTTTGAGTAATTACTATTCCTGTAGTGATCAAGTATATGGCAAAGGACTACGATAACCCTTTTTAACCCTCTGTACAAACATACCCTGCCCATAATCCAATCATTCCCCCAAACTCAAATCCACCTAGAGCGAAACATTTCTGAATTTCATTCTTAAGGTCTCCTTTCAACGAATTGATTTGACTTTGCATGTTCCTTAACATCTGATCATTATTCCTTTTGTAACTTGAAAAATCATTAGAAATCTCTTGTTGAACTTGATTATTAGGCACTTGAAAAGGTTGGTTTTGAAATCCTTGGTTTTGAAAATTTGGAGCATGATTATTTTGATTTTGAAAACCTTGATTTCCATGAAAATTATTCCCCCGATTAAAGTTATTCCCTTGAACATGATTCTGATTAAACCTATTTTGACCATTGTTTTGCACCGGAGCAAAACCTGGTGGTGCCATTTGATTACTAACACGGTTCGGAGTGTTAGCTTGATTGTAAGTACCCGTAGTTGCACAAACACTAGCCTGATTGTTGTCGGTAGCCGGACAATTATACCAAGAATGAGCACCACCACAAGTAACACAAGATTCCTCAACCGCTTTAACTGGAGCGGGAGTGACAACTTTTTTAGAAACAATCTCGACTAAGGTCGAAAGTTTATCCGCAAGCTTATTGACTCGCATGTGCTCACCCCTCAAACATGTAAACAAATACAAACATGTATAAATACACAACAAGAAGGGTCAGAATCCGCGAGGCCAAGAAAATCCAGAAGCAGTGTAGAGTGTTCCCGGGTCGTTATGTCTGAACGAGGCTAGAGATGGAAAATCGAGAGGGTATTGATGATTGGTGTTTGAATATGACAAGGATAAGATTATGATTGGGCACTAACACTGAATAGGCAAATGCATATAAAAATAAGCAAAGAAAATAAGCTAGGACAAGAATAAAAGCTAGGAATGACAAAAACACTCAAAACTTTAAACTAAGACGTAAGTAAGCTCAAATAAGCTTAAGACAAAACAAATAAGCTATGCTAACTCTAAATAAGCAAATACAAAAAGCAATTAAGCTAAATTAAACAAGATAAACACAACAGTACTCACAACAGTACTAACAGTATTAACTACCAGTACTAACTTAGAGTTAGTACTGCTAGGCTTAAGTTAGTACTGCCAGGCTTATAAAACACAAAGAAACAAGAAATAAGCAAATAAGCTAAAACAGAAGTTCACCTAACCTTAATAAGCACTTAGTAATAAAAATAAGCAACCAGTCTTAATCTCAAAATGATCGGCATTGATTTCTGGTAAATACAATAGCTTCTCCGTACCCTTCCGTGGGGGCACGGAGTAGCTCCTCCATGGTACGTTCTGCCATAGGTGCAACAATAGTTCGAATCTCGGGTTCGACTATGTTAGAAACTTGTCTTCTCTGACGTCTTGGAATTGTGACGTTTGAATTATTAGGATAATTAGAACGTCTAGTGCGCATGCACTATTTAAAAGAAAAATAGAAATAATAATAAGAAAAATATTTTTGGTTTTTCTAAAGTGTATTCACAATCTAAATTTAACGGACAACGAGAAAGACAACTTGAACCAAATAATCAAACTTACTTCACGGTAGCTCTTAAAAATTTTACTTTTTAAGGTGAGCCGTATCTCGTAAGTGACACAAATGGTAAGTTTTTAAATCTTTAATTCGGGAACTTATTATGGATAATACCTCAATTGAAGGTATTATTTGTTAGTGTTCTTTTACCAACTTTGTAACTTTTTTAAATTTAAAGAGCAAATATTTTTGTATTTTTTTTTTTACTTTTTACTCTTCTACTTATACTAAAAAGAAAAGAAAAATATTTTTTACTTTTTATTTTTTATATATATTTTTTTATTTTTGATTTTCTTAAAAGCGTAACTTTCGAAAACGAAAGGTTCTCCAAAAACACGATCAACAAACTTCAAACGAGAGAATCGTAACACACTTCCCCGGCAATGGCGCCAAAAATTTGATTCGTAAGATCTAACACACGTAAAAATATAATATATAATACTATGGAAAATTACCAATTTACCCTTGAGGACAAAGGTAAAAAGGAAATTCTTCAAAATATATATAATATAATACGTATATTAACCGGTAAGTGATTACCGGGTCGTATCCCAAAGAAATGTGAATTGATACCCTCGATTTAGTTTGGACAATGTTATGAATGATTTTCAACTTTTTGATTGATTTTCTATGACTAAAAACAATTAAAACAATTAAATGCAAGTAAAATAACTAAACACGCGGACGAAAAACGAAAATGACAAAATTAACCCTAATTAACACCTTAACCTAGAATTTGAATTAATAATCTAATTCTATGAGTAAAAATAAAGGAATTTGCAAAATTTGAAAACTTAACGATAAAATTTGAAAGAAATCATAAAAACGAATAACGGGAATCGAAAACCGAGCCCTAAAAGCTAAAATGCTCAAATTAAACCTACGAGTGTCAAACTAATTTTCCTACGTTCTAAATGATAAAAGAAAATTTCTAAAAAAGATTTTTATTTTTTTATTATTTTTCTATTTTTTATAATTTTTTAAAGTTTTTAATGAAATTAAATGTTAAAAAAAAATACTAAATGAACTATAAAAATTCTAGAAAAATTACAAAAAATAGATTATACTAATTTAATCTTAGGAAAAATAAGCCCGAGATCACAGCTTATAAAATAAGCCACGAAATAAGCTTTAACAGCTTATTAGGCTTATTGGCTAATGACTAAAAGAATAAATTGTGTGGAGTTTCTTAATTTTTTGGGGGGAAAAAGACCCAAGGGCACAGCGGTAGTGTGTGGTGTGTGTAGAGTTATAAAAGGTTGATGTGTTGAGGTCGGGGGTTCGAGTCTTGCTCACCCCCGACTTCCACTTCCCTTTTTTATTTTTATTTTGGTTTTTGTAAAAAATTAAAGAAGAAAAGTTGTTAAGCACCTAAAGATAAGCAACTATAATTAAAGCACTATAAGCTGAAACTCAAAAATAAGCTCTCAAAAAGCTTTGGAAAAAGCTGTTTTCAGAAAGTGAGCTTTTGAGCTCTAAAAAGCTAATTCTCACTTAAAAGCTTGCACACAACTCATTTTAAGCTCAATTTTAAATCTAAAAGCTGTTCTAAAAAGCTAAAGATGTGTAGAAGCTAAATTTGATAAGCTAATTAAACTAACAATACTCTAAACTAACTGAATCTAGTGGTATAAAGAGCAAACTCAGGAATAAGCACTAAAAATTCAAAAAACAACTTAAGCTAAAATACTCAATAAGCAATGACAGAAGCTGAGCTTTTGACAACTTATCAAACTACATATAAGCTACAAGTTTTAACCATAAAACTCACTTATATAAGCTAAGTATTAAGAACCTAAAATCTACTTAGTACTGTTTTTGTATTTTTAAGATTTTTGGTGAACTTTTAAAGCTAAATTAACCTAAGAAATAAGCTAGAAATGTGAAAATAAGCTTTAAGCTACCTTTACCTAAATCTAATCTAATAGCTAATTGAATTTTAGATGCTAACTCCTACAAACACTAGCTTAAATGAATGCTAAAAAGATAGCAGTAGTAACTGCTGTTACTACTGCTGATGCAATTGACCAAATGGTGTAAAACTAATTTGCAGGTGACCAAAATGGTCAATCCTGCCTTGCACACTCCAAATGAGTGGGAATAAACACAATACCAACAAAATCCAAGCTCAAAGAAGCTTGGATCGAAAATTCTTAACTAGCTTCTTAAAATAAACTCCCCTGATGCATAGACAAAGAAATTGAGCTTAGACTTTCTAGATTTTTAAATCTAACCTTTAAAATCTCTTTCACTACTGATTTAAAGTGATTTTAAAAATGACTCAAGCATGACTAACGAGTTTGACTTTTAAGGGTCAAACAACACTAATCCAAACACTCCTTTAGACTTATGAACATTTTTTTTAAGCTAGTGAAAAGAAAATCTATTGAACCAATCTTAGATACCAGATAATAACTAGCTTATAATAAGACTAATAAGCATAAACCTATAAGCTAATAAGCCAGAAATCAACAAGCTACACTAATCTACTTATTTTTGGTTTTTAATGACAGTTTATAAGAGATAAGTAAAAACTAAGATTAAGACTATGAAACTAAGAACTAACAGCATTAAACTAACATATTAAGCATATATAAGTGAAAAACTACATGAATAAAGCAAATAATAGCAAATTAAGAATCATTAAACTAAGAATTAGACATAAAAGTAAATAGGAAAGTACTTAAGCCTTTTAGCAAAAACAAAGGCTTATTAAGCTCAAATGAGCATCAACAGCTCTAGCTTATCCTTATGGATAAGCTAGTAAAGTCCTTGGAAGCTCTTCCATAGCTAGCTTCCCTTCCATAAGCCTTATATCCAAATAGACAAGGTATTAATCTGATTTTAAATGTTTAAGTAGAATTAATGCCTAATTGAGCTCTATCACAAGCTTATAGACTTGTGAGAGCTATAATGAGCTTGTGTGAGCTTATGAGTAACAGTAGCAAACATTTGGGCTTATTGAGAGCTTATGAGTAAAAAAAAGCTTATAAAAACTAAAAGGTTGATTTTATTAATAACTAAAGAGATTAAAATTACTTTGCGTAAGAGTTACAAAAGTTTAATGAAATTACATTTAAGGAATATTGATAAGCTAAAAAACTAAATTATGCTAAAATTTCTAAAAAGCTAAAAAAACTAGGTAAAGGAAAGATTGATTCTTTGTTCTTCCCTTTTTTGTGTGTGAGGATGAAGGGATATTTATAGCCATCTTCTGAAGCTTATAGTCTCCTTTTCAGTTGGACGCGCCTCTCATCATTGGCCCTTAGATTCCTTCAATCATTGAGTAGTGATCTTAGACCGTTGGATCACATTATATCTCACACGGATTGCCAGCTTGGCAATCCGTAATTGAGACAGCTTGTGCTTCTTTTGAGAGTGTAAATAGTGTAAAATCCCATCTCTCTTGTGCTTTCTCATCATCCAACGTGTCATTCTTCTCATGGGATTGGCCAATAGGGTGTGTTTGATGATGTATAACTCTGCCCATGTGTACTTGATCCCATGAATTGTCCTTTATATCCCTTAATTGGTAAAAGCCTTTTGTTTTTTACCCTGGGTAATTGGGGAAGATGGTCTACAGTAACAACCAATTTTCTTGCTTATTTTACTTATAAGGGTTGGGGATTTGACTTTGTTGACTCGGGATTTATACTTGACTTCGGGCTTGGGCCGGGTTATATAAGGGAAATAGGCCCGGGCCCGGGCTTGGTTTTGGATTTATGTTATCAAGGAATAACGAGTGTTAACTTTTATAAATAAAAGTTAACGATCGTTAGGGTTTTTAAGGATTATTTTTGTGAATTGGTTTATAAATAAGGGACTAATTTTGAAACTTTGGGATTTTGTCCTGTTGTGACTTTGCCCAAGGGTTGACTGAGGGTTTACTTTAATAGCTTCCTCCTAGTTTTTTGTGTGCTCTTCCGTTCTTGTGTTCGTGTTTGCCCGGTTTTTAACCGTTTTCTTATGATTTTTGCTTTATCCGTACCTGCACATACAAAATACAAAAACAAGCATATCTTTGCCATTTTTATTATGTCTTTGGTCTTTATTGGGTTTATTTTGATATAAAATGGATATGTGTTTTCACACATATCAGATACCAATTGTGGAAACCTAAAACACGTGATAGGTTCTTTGATCGTTTAAGCTCGAGGTTGTTTAGACCTCATCTAGGATAATATAGTAACAATGATATAAATTTGTTAGGATTAAGAAAAAGACTCGGTCACCCCATGTATTTTCATGTTTAGCATAGCTCGTAGTTTTATTAAGTTATCGTTTGATTTATGGTGTGGGCCGGGTCTTTACCCACTGTAAGCCCACACCATAGCCCGTTTTATGGGGCATTTTTGTAAGAACTATTTAAACCCTCTCCACACATGGAGAGGGTGTTGGAAAAATCATTTGACACACACTCTTTAGTGTGTTTTTCTCTAGTTCTCTCCCAACCATTTCTCTCTCTCTAACTTTCTCTCTCTAAGATCATAAGTGTGTGAAATTAGGAACCTACAATTGGCATCAGAGCCACGTGTGGATTCGTGGTTGATTCGTGTGGTTAAACAAGATCAAATTCGTGTGTAATATTGAAGAAAAAAATCAAACCCGAAATTTTGTGCTTAGATGTGTGAATGTTTATGTTATTAAGCAAGATCTAGGCATAAGGTAGCTAATTGTGCAAGAGAAATCAAGCTAAAAGGTCAAAAAGGGTGATTATAAGGCGATTTTTGGTGAAAAAATTCGTATTGTTCGTCGTTGCGTTTTGACTTTCTGGCAAAATTCATGTTGCGTTTTGATGTTCTTCATGTTGCGTTTTGATTTTTTGGTTGCGTTTTGGTTCATTGCGTTTTGATTGCAGGTTGCGTTTTGAAGAAATTTCATTGCGTTTTGAAGAAATTTCATTGCGTTTTGACCAAATTTCATTGCGTTTTGACAAAATTTCATTGCGTTTTGAAGAAATTTCATTGCGTTTTGACCAAATTTCATTGCGTTTTGACCAAATTTCATTGCGTTTTGACCAAGATTCATTGCGTTTTGACCAAAGTCACTGCGTTTTGGTGTCACTGCGTTTTGGTGTCATTGCGTTTTGGTGTCACTGCGTTTTGGTTAAAGATAGCACTGCGTTTTGACAAGAAATCTTGTGTGAAGAAAAGGGTTTCAGTAAAACAGCCATAACTTTTGTCAGTAGTCGTTTCAGTTCCCGTGACCTTCAAACGAAGAGAAAAAACGTTGTCGGATACTGCTATAACCACGCCTTTAGTTGGTTAAGGATTTTTCAAGGCCCAAAAAGCTTGTTTACTATGAGTTATTGACATTTTTCATATTTTTGGAATTTGTGTTAGACTTGTTTTTGTTCTAGCTCACGGCCCATCTGTATTTTTAGGCCCGTTTCAGCTTGGTGAGTCTATTGAAACAAACAGCTGTAAAACCTAGCCACGGACGAGTATCTGGTTTTTAGACTTTAAAACCATTGGCCGCTGATTCGATTATCTTCACGGTTTTCTATTGATTTTGTAAAATACCCGTTAATCTTTTATCGGTTTTAACATAGAATTGTAATACCGTGAACTGTTATTTGCCATTTTATGAAACCACAACATCAATCACATTATCTACTCAAGATCCTTAATTTTATTTCACACATCGAATTTCAATGGAATCTTCTAATTCTAATTCAAAAGAGAGAGAGCTTCAACTGACGCAACGACTCTCAAAACAAAGGCACTCCATCTGCATGGCATGGTTTGAACAACTCGAGACACATCTTCATGATCTCTATCTTCTTAATTCGCCTTATGCTGTTGATGCATTTAAACCAGCATTTTGCTCATTCTTTGGTGACGAGCATCAGATTTCAAATTAAAGATGTTTTAATATGGAGCAGTTAAGGCTACAACTTGAAAGAAGGAGAATCTTCCTGGGGTTAATGCAAAGACTTGTCTTCAAGCACTCAGAACACAGGTTAAGAATTTATTGCCTCCAAGGGTAAACTGACAAGGATCTTTGAATCAAGTTTGGCAAACAGACTTTGAAGACTTTACGCGCTGTGACCCTAGTGAGTACAGACGTAAGTTACTGAGAACCGGATACACTTGAACGCGGTCATTCCATAAAGCTGGTAATTAAATACGGTAGATTCAGATACTGTCAACAAGACTGTTCAGGATCAATCAGGTTCAATGCAGTGGATGAAGTTGATTGTCTCGAAAAGTAGTGGATAGAGTCAGAACACAACAATGCACTCAGTAATCAGTAAATGAATACTCAGCTACAACAAAACGGAGACGTTTGGTCACTGAGAGTACAACAGTGGAGGCTAATTTAACCACGGACGTTAAAGCATTGATGCTGGGTCAGTTATTACAGAAAGCAGCGGGACAAAGTCAGATAAGCACGATACAAGCATCAGTTCAGGGACTTTTATCTCGCATGCTGGTGGATGGCAATTTATCAGAACAGTAATGACCAAGTGCCATTTGCTGAGGTTCAAATTGTCTGCTCAATTAATGTCCTTGCTAATAACAACCGCATACTGAGCTATCTGAACCAATATGACACATATATGTTGGAAAAGGGTGATAGCAATACCACCTCGGATTCAACAATTATGTGTCCATAGGGAGGAGAGATGACAGGATGCTGAACATGAATCAAGTAAAAAGTCTTTGCTTTAAGGTGAGTTTCTCAAAACGATGATATCGGTTGAAAAAAAGAAGTGATAATGAACTTTTAACAGACTTTTTACAACTTGAGAAACATTTTATTTCACTTGAAATTTCCAATTCAACAAAATGAAGAAAGTTTTCAAAGTAAACAAAACCATGTAAGAATCAGGATTTCCTGATTTCGTGAATTTTTTGAGATAAACGAATGAAAGGCTCAGCTACATGCCAAAAACTCCAACGATCAAAACTTTGAAGGAACAATTAAAATGTGCATGAGAAAAGTAATGAAGCAAGGTTAAAAACTGACATTGATGTAATTGCAACAATTTACATCGAATATAGAATCATAAAGTGGCTAAATTACTAAGAATAATGAGCATTTAAACAGACTTAACAAAGAACTTTATGATTCTATCAAAAGACAACGAAAATTCAGACGAAGATCATAATGACTCACTGATTGCTCAAGTAAATAGTAAGACTGTTGATATGCTTGATTTAAAAGCTAGATTCAGGAAAGGTATTTGCCGAATGTGGCATTGAAAAAACCGAATTAGAAAGTTAAAAGGAAATAGAGTGGATACTAAGTTGCCAAGCATCAATCTTGGGGAAACCGCCTTTACAACTATCTAGAAACCATTTAGTTGTTAGACAACCCGAATGCGTTTACGTCTGAACGACCTAGGAATTTCAAGACCACGGTTGCCTCCAAGTTGATGAGAAAATGATTTTGTCATAAATAGTCATTCCTCATTATTTTACCTAAAGTTTAGAGACATTGCTGCTGCAAAAACCTCATCAGGTGAATGCACCTAACTACCTCTTCGGAATAGTCATAAAGAATGTATGGTTCTAATGATATGGTTCATGCCGTACTTTCTAGAGGAGGGCTAGGAACATGAAACTAACAAAAGGATTCCTAGTCATAAGGATATGGCCTCTACTAGAGCACACTGCACTCCTAATGCTTGTACACCAAAACCTAGAAACATATATAGGAGTTCTCCTGTATCTAAGTGTAGTGGTGGAATGTCAAATGGTGAGCCTCTAGTAGATCACTCTAGGAATTCCAGTTTCTTCTTGGACTCCAAAAAATCTGTTTGTTTG
This sequence comes from Tanacetum coccineum, assembly GCA_026074375.1. Taxonomy (NCBI): domain Eukaryota; kingdom Viridiplantae; phylum Streptophyta; class Magnoliopsida; order Asterales; family Asteraceae; genus Tanacetum; species Tanacetum coccineum. The sequence goes on along the minus strand of BQNB010005440.1, from coordinate 17,728 downwards.
ATTTGTCATAAATATATCTTTAATACAAATCATGATGATTGTATAACAAAGATCCTGAATAAGGTGATTCTGTGCTAAAGTTCAGTCCCCAAGATCAGAAAAAACAATCCTTTGAACAAAGACCACACTCATAAACCTGGTAGGCGAAATGGTATAGGACAAAGGTTTTCTCTCAATAAGTCTTCCGCTGTGCATGAGAAACCACACACTCCTAGATCTTATCTTAGGTGGAAACCAACGGGTAGAATTTTCAAGACTGTTAGTCTTAGGTGGATACCTACTGGAAAGGTGTTCATAGATAGCACAACCAAAGTTGACAGTGAACCTCCAAATGGTTCAAATGATGATATCACTAACCCATATGAATGCAATCAAACTCTTTATGTTAGTGCAGGTACTCTCATAAACTCAAGTTGAAGGTACATTGCAATCCTTAAAGGAAAGACTCAGAATTTGGTTACCAAAAAGGACTGATATCTCATACGTCAGGAGTAAAGGAATTCAAATCTGATGATCATGCTTCATAATCCTTTTTTTTTTTTTTTCTCTTTTTTCTTAAATGAAGTTTGGAACAAAAACAGTTCAACCCCGTTCATCATCAAATTGTCGTTTGGACAAAACAGTTCAAGCCTCGTTCTTCATCTTGATGATGTTTGATCAAATCGGTTCAAACCTCGTTCCTTAATGTCAAATGGCGTCTGTTGGCATCTCTTCAAGCCCTGTTCCTTAAAGTAAAGAAAGGTGTACGCCTTCAGAGAAAAGGAGAGTGTAGTAGTTCAGTGATTTTTCCTTTATAACGAAAAGGAGAATCTTTTTCGGTTTTGAAGCTATTTTCGAAACACTCAAATGTTTGTAGCTCAAGTCAGATGCTTTGTATTCTTCTGTACGAATCCAGTTTTTCAAAGAAAAGGAGAGTGTACGCTTCAGTGCGCTTTATCCTCAAAAGAAGAGAATTCTTCTTGTGTTTTACCATTCTCATTAACAAGCTTCATATTTTCCCATGCTTGTTTGTTAGTTAAGTGGACCAACGTACATTAGCTGGTACTTATAATTCACTAGATCAAAAATGGCAACTCGATTGCACATTTTGAAGGGGAGATTAGTGAATTTCTAAATGTGATTTAAATGGTTTATCTTGGTCGTTGAATGTGTATAAAATGGTCAAATGTGAAAGTGTAGGGTGTTAAATCTGTCTGTAGGGTGTTAAATCTATCAGCTTAACTGAAGCTGAAGAAGAAGCTGTTGCAAGAGAAGTTCATGCTACTCATGCAGGTACTGTGTCTGGACCAGACCCTGAGCCCGTGCAAGAAGACCAGACTGGATCAAACTTTGGAAAATTACATGTGTCTCTTGCTGGACCAAACCCTGAGCACATGGATGATGAATTCCTCGCGACAGCCTACCCAAAGGTTCATGAAAACCTGAAGCTCATAACAGACGAACGTGTCATCGAAGAAAATCCAGAAAGTCATTCTGGTTCTATGTCTTCCATGAAAAATCTCGATGACACTTATAACTTTGAGGGATCAATTTCTTTATGACAAACTAACCGAAGATGATCAGGAGAAATCTAAAGTTATAGAGGAGTCTGATTCCACCATACCTGATCCAAGTCATCAGACAGTAACGTCAACTCTTCCAGTGATTGCTCCCTTCACAGATGTCTCATCTACTAAGCCGTCGTCACTGGTCACTCCTCCACCAATCAACACGGAAGCTACAACAATCATCACACCTCTCCCTGAAATCACTCCATTCATCTCCCTTCAGCTAAGAGTGGCAAGATTGGAGCAAGAGATGTCTGAAGTCAAGAAGACTGATCACTCTACCGATGTTTTGTGTTTTGGCTTCAATTAAATCCCAAGTTCCTACAGTTGTTGATAAGTATCTAGGAACAAAACTTGATGATGCTCTCCTTAGGGTTCTTGAACGACACACTGCAGATTTAATTGAGAAATACTCTGTGCTGCCTGGCCCAGAGTCTATCAAGAATCAAGAATCTAAAAAGAGTCCGAAAGAGATTATCAGAATCAAAAGGGAACAAGGTGAGAAGGAACAAGAGTCAACATATACCATCAGGTCAACTGATAAAGTTGCACTTGAAGAATTTGATCTAAAGAGTAATCTCTTCAAACACATGCAAAAGAACAGGACTGCAAACAGAAATCCTGCCAACTACCATCTATACCATGCTCTTATGGAAGCGTTAATAGCAGATGAAGACGCCATGGATAAGGAGGTTAAAGACAGGGTTAAAGACCACAAAAGAAAGCATGATGATGAAGATGATGAAGACGATGATGATGATGAAGGCCCTTCAGCTGGATCAAACCAGGGTAAGTCAACAAAAAGGAGAAGACACGATTCAGGTGCTTCTGGGTCAGCTCAACCTCCTCCTAAAGATGATGAGCAAAGTTCGAAGAAACCACATGATTCTGATGCATCTGCATCCAAACAACATCCAACTCTTACCTCAACTGGCTGGCAAATCACTGACACAAGAGATGCTGTTATTGACTCTTCGATGCACAACTCTGAACCCGAATCTGGACATTCTAAACATTCCTCTGATGATGTTTCAAAACAAGATGAAGGGCATATCTCAGATCTGGAGGACACTGATAACACTCATATTCCCAAGGTAAAGGCTGCTACATGGTTTAAACCGATTCAAGAAGATGAAAGACCAGCTACACCTGAACCAGAATGGACCATTCCCCCGAATGATTTCCCTGAACCAGAGAACAACTGGGCAAATGCATACGCCACATCGTATCAAGTTCCCGCGGAGAACAAGCTTCAAAGGAAGACGTATGATATAGGTTCATTCATCAAATGGTTCTGTAGACGAACAGGAAAGAAGAAGCTCTGCAAAGCTGATTTGGAAGGTCCAGCTTTCAACCTTGTTAAAGCCTTTCACAAGAACAACGTCTTTCTTCAATTTCAAATGGATGAATGCCATAAGCTGCTGACGAATAAGGTTGATTTGGTTAATCCTGAGGGTCATCAAATTCTGCGTAATATATATGAACCGCTGCCCTTAGGAGGACCACCAGGTCAGGTAACTATTCAACCACAATTCTTCTTCAATAAGGATCTGGAATACCTTCTGACAGGTGACAAAGAGCGAAAAACTGCCTTATCCATATCCAAGCTCAAAGCCGCTCGTTACCTAGACTTTTAAAAAAAAAAAAAAAATGAAAAAAAAAAAAAATAAAAAAGAAAAAATAGAACAATCAGTTCAGGACTCGTACCACAACCTCCTTCTCCAACACCTAATGTTCCACCAACAAAGAATGACTGGGATTTGTTTACTTTGCCCTATGTTGGATTAGTACTTCAATCCTTCTACAGTACCTCACAAACCACTCAAGAAGAACAATCTCATGTTATTCCTACTAGTGTTGAAGAAGATGATCATGGTATTGAAGTTGCACACATGGATAATGATCTGTAATTTGGTCTTCCAATTCCAGAACCTAGTTCTGAAGAATCCTCTTCCCGAATTGTTATCCTAACCTACGTGCATTCAGTAAATCATACACAAGATGCACATCGAAAAAAAGACCAAGTATCATCCGCTTTGACAAGATTATTAGGTGACCTTCCAGACCGGTATCCCAAGGTCTCCCAACAACAAACGCGAAGCCCTGCTCTTCTGACTATGAAGCTCTCCTCTCTTCAAGGAATGACAAAAGTTAATAAAGATGCATTAACCAAATCCTGTTGGATTGATGCCATGAAAAGCTTCATGAAGTTTGAAACATTTGGAGATTTGGAAGCTAGTGACCATCGTCCAGATCAAGTGATGATTTTTTTCTGAAGGTGGATTAATAAGGTTGAAATTAGATGAACTGGGAGTGTTAGAAAAACAAGGCCAATCAAGGGAGGCAAAAGGAAAAATGGAGTGGTTGAGCATTACTTCGCCGTAACAGAAGTTTCAGCTGGCTGATACCTTCTCCAAACCTAGACAAGAAAAACTGAATTTCTCATGAATAAAGGTTGTAATGCAAAGCAAGCCTCTAGAAACATGAAAAAGCGGGCGGTACGTAACTGGAAGAAGTTATGGTGGTACTCTTAAAGAATCATTTGTAAATGATATAAAACTAGAAAAACACAAAAAGATTTCAATTTTTTAAAAAAAAAAAATACTTTTCAAAAACAAAATACAAAATATAAAATCAGAAAATTACCAAAAATTATGTTTTACATGACATGTCTTCTGGCATCGATAATATTTACGGCGTTAGAAATGTCATTCATAATGACACGGTGCTGTAAATAAGTTCGAAACAGAAAAAAAAGTTGTCAAATGTTTTCAAAACTTGTCAAAAATGGATGCTATTATTTCTGATATGCAACCCTGTTTTCAAAATGAGGAAAGCACTCGCCAAAGACGGTTTGTTACCTAACAACAGGTGATTAAAAAGCGTTGTCTTCCCGGGCATAGGATTACGTCATATCCCGTGGCACGCTCGACCAAATGTACGCTTCAGTGACATTATTTCTTAATAAAGAAGAGAAGTCTTCTTTTTAACCAAATAATTTTCTTCTATGATTCTTCAAAAATTATTTGTGTTGAGGACCATGGTGGAAAAGTGTGTTTTTCAAAACTTAATCTGTCACTAAGTCACTCATCAAAAAAGATTTTTAAAAAGAATTTTTCTATCACTACAAACAATTTCTACAGCTCTTTAAATAGAAAACGACATTATTTGAGGGGGAGAAATGAGCAATAATTCTTTCCAAAATAATATTTTTTGAATAATCAAGGAGTAAACGGAAAAAGTTTGACAATAACAATCATGATTTAAAGGGGAGTTAATTAATTTTAACTCATTTAGACTTTAGATGTTATGTGATTCAACCTTTAGGACTTAGAATGAAACATATGGCAATTAGGTACTTACCTCGTTTAACGTACATCAGAAAGGTTCTAGATTGCTAGTGGTATATGTTTTATAACCCCGAACGATTTTTCTCAAAATTATTGATTCATACATCAAGTTCGGGTTAATCATGAAAAGTGTAACTAATCAAATCAGAATCAATTTTCGACACAACAAACAGATTTCAATAAAACTTGACCGCTCTCGAATAAATACAATATATCTTTAAATAGAATAGCGGGCTTTGTTCGATGTGTGGGAGTAAAGAGTTATCGAATTATCTTCAACATTGTCACGTTAATTATATGGAAAAAGTATTAACTTAACAGACAATAATTTGAGGGGGAGTTTTAACTCCAATGGGCTTCATTGTCATAAGTGTTAACTTTATGAGGCTTAAATATAATTTCAAGACTAGTGACTTATGCTTATAACTATACTCGTATCAAGTTGATTGCAACACCTCATAGGTTTAAATGCTTTAGGGTTGTGGATTGGAAATAATTATATAGTTTTAAAGCCTTGAATTGAAAGAAATGTTTCTGATTCGATTAGTATTTCCCCTATCAGTTAATCTCAAGCTTACATTCAAAGGAGTAAATGTATTGTCAAAAGAGGTACACATAGGTTTTGATAATTAAGGATGATTCCTTTAGATTGTCCAGTATCCTGCAAGGAAGAAATGATTACAATCTAAGACTTTGCGAGTTTGACTTAGATATTTATCATTTCGTCTGTTTAAAGGGAATAATTGTGACATCCAGTGACTTAGCTACCTTTGGTGTTTCAATTAAAAAAAATATCATCACAATCTGGTAAGGAGACATACGCACATCAGGCCTTAATTGACATTGATGCTTTATGATTTTGAATTATTTGTGTACTTCGAATATTTGTTGTGTCTTCTCAAAAAAGGATTACAGGTTCGGGGGAAAGCTAAGACAACTTCCATATGGAGAGTATCGAGACGGACTACAGATTGCTAACATGGACAAACTGACTAAGCCACTTTAAGTGTTATAATACAGGTCTGTCCTCATACACAATTCTTGTACATACAGTAGTAGTAGTGAAGCATTGTAGTGTGTCAGTTTAATGAATTTTTCATTGAGTTTTCAACGATAAACTCCAAAATAGATTTAAAACTCATCATAACTGACACTAACAGAGATCCCTCATATAATTGAGGGAGGCACTATAGGTTCCAATATCGGGCTTGTATTTACAGACCATATTATCTCCGAAATTTTCTAACATATTTAAATCAAATTGAGATCCTAACATCTTCAACGGGTTTGAAATTTATGATCAGGGGAGAGAAATGTGATTTAAATATTTAAATCTGATAGTAGTCCTACTTAACAAATTACCACCCGCCGCGGAATTTAAGGAGTCTTGTTCGTTCTCGGTTAAACCATTATAAAAGGTATCAACTTGAGTTAACTCCGAAAATCCGTGGTGAGGGAAAAATTGGTTAACGAACTTGGTAACGAGATCATCCCAAGTCAAAATTGAATTCGGGGGTTCTTTCTCGTACCAAGTTTTAGCGGCTCCCTCGAGCGAATAAGGAAACATCATGAGCTTAATCACATCATTAGGCACATTCCTAAAACGTAAGGTCGAAGTGATCCTTTTGAAACTATTAATATGAGCATGAGGATTCTCATTTTCTAAACCATGAAACGGGTTCGCTTGAACCAATTGAAGCAAATTAGTTTTGATCTCAAAGTGATCGGCATTGATTTCGGGTAAAACAATAGCCTCTCCGTAACCCTCGGTGGGTGCACGGAGTAATTCCTCCATAGTTCGATCCGCCATCGCGACTATGGTTGGTCCGGGAATTGGCTCTTGTAAAATGCAAGGTTCAACAACAACCGGAAGGGTTTGTTGTTGTTGACGACGGTTACGGTTACGAGTTTGCGAGCGAGTGCGCATGCACTTAAAAAGGAAAAATCTAGAATTAAAAGAAAAATTTTACACTAATTTTTTTGGATTTTTAATTTTTTAGCAACAACAAATTTTAACGGTTACACGAAAGAGACTTAAACCAAATAATCAACTACTTCACGGTAGCTCTTAAAAATTTCTTTTTAAGGTGAGCCGTACTTCGTAGAGACACAAATGGCAAGTGTTAAATCTTTGGTTCGAATTGGGAACTTTTCAAGTTCACCGGAACTTATTTATGATAATATCTCAATTGAAGATATTATTTGTTGGTGTTCGATTACCAACTTTGTTTATTTAATTTCTTTTTTTTAAAGGACAATTTTTTATATTTTTGATTTTTTTTTGTGTTTTTATATGATAGCTATACTAGAAAGAAAAGAAAAAATATTTTTTACTTTTTATATTTTATGATTTTCTTTTTGACAATGAATTTTTAACAAAAATGAAACTTTCGAGGACGAAAGGATCTTCAAATCTTATCAACAAACACAAAACGAGAGATTCGTTAACTCAAATCCCCGGCAGCGGTGCCAAAAATTTGATACGGTTTAAAATACCCTCTTTAAGAAAATTCCCTAAGGAAAATTCACTCTTTAAAATATATATATATATATATATAATATAATATATGTATCTTCACCGGGAAGTATGATTTTCCGGGTCGTTTTTCCAATGATTTGAGAAATTGAAACCTTGCTTGATATTAGATATTGATTTGAATGGGTTCGAAGATTGATTGGGTTTTCTATTACTACTAATTAAAAACAAGCAATTAAAAACACTTAAAGCACTTAACAAATAACGGGAAATGAATTAAACGCGACAATTAAGCAAGTAAACTAGATTTTACTCCTAAAAATGTAAACTAAATTTCTAAACCTAAGATAGGACAAAAGAAAATTTTAGGAAAAAGAAAAACATTTTTTTGATTATTTTTGAATTTATTATGAATTAAAAACTAATTAAATCTAATTAAATCTTAAAAAATAGCAAATTAAGTACTAAAAATTTGAAAAAATGATTTTTAAGCTTAGAAAAGTCTAAAATAACATAAAAGCAAAGAAAATTATTTTTAACTATTTTTATTATTAAAATCCTATTTTTAAAATTTAAAATAAAAGCTCAAAAATGAAATTTAAGATCTAAAAAGTGTAAAAATGATTTTACTGGATCCTGTCAACTAAAGCTTTTTATAAAACTAAAAACTATTTTTTTGTATTTTTCTGAAACTTTTTTCTATTTTTTATTGATTTTATAAGATTTTAACTTTCAAAAAATTATAAAAAATAAAATTTAAGTTGGAAAAATATAAAAAATTCAGAGAAAATCTTAAACACTAGCAGGATTATAAGAAAAATAAGACCCCACCCCCCCCCCCCTCCCCCTGAACAAACCAAATTGCTTAAAGAATAAGCCCTCAAATGAGCTTATTAAGCTACGGCTTATTTATAAAAAAAGAAATGAAAATGTGTACTAGTATTTAATTGTGTGTTATATGAATGGATGAGCTATTGAAGCAAACTGGTTAAGGCATATGTGTTGTGTGTGGGAGGTCGTGGGTTCGAGTGTGGGCAACCCTTTTTTTTGCACTTTTTTATTTTTTTGACTTTAATGAAAAACTAAATACTAGAAATTAAAAAGGATACTAAAATAAGCTATTTTAATAAACGGGACTTAAGCTGAAACTAGGTAATAAGCTCAAAAACAGCTTATTAAAGCTGTTGTCACAGTAAGAAGGGTTTTGGGCTTATTCTTACTTAAAAGCTTGTAACAAGCTCATTTTAAGCTCAAATCTAAAAAGAAAAAGTGTTCTAAGAAGCTTATAATGTGCTTAATCTAAAAATGAAAAGAAATAAAAGCTGGAAACACCTTAAAGCAACTGAAAATGATAATGAAAATGCTAAACTTAGTAAGGTCACTTAAAGGCACAAAATCCAATTAAGCTAAAAAGCTCAATAAGCCAATTTGGACCTTAAGCTTTTGTAAACTACTAAACTTATATATAAGCTAAGAGACTAAATCATAAAATCCTAAAAGATATAAGCTTGAAAACTTGAACTAAAAGCTAAATACTAAAACCTACTATTTTTGCTTTTTTTTGGAATTTTTTATGATTTGATAGCTAAATTTAAGCTAGGTAAAATAAGCTAGAAAGTGAAATTAAAGGATTAAATCTATAATAAGCTAAAACTATTAACTTACTGAATCTAAGCACCTAAAACCTACTTATACTAAACTAAAAACTAGGTTAATCTTGACAGCAGTACTAACTTTAAGTTAGTACTGGTGCACTTTGCACAAGTGCAACTCAATTAGTGCAGGTTTCCTAAGGGAAACCCTGCACTTAGACACACTCAATTGAGTGTATAAAACACAATGATCAAGCAACGGATCATTTAAGCCTATGGTGGGCTTAGATCAAAATTTTCACAAGTGAAATTCAAAGGAAAATTCCCCTGGTGCTGGCACACTTAATATAAGCTCTAATTCTCTAAATTTTCAAATCTAATTTATAAAAACTCATTTCCTATTGTTTTTAACTAAATTCAAAGCTGTTTCAAAAAGGTTTGCACAAAACTTTTTGACTTTAGAAGGTCAAATAAGCTTATGCTAAACACCCCTTTACCACTTGACAGAATTGGTTTTAAACTTAAATTGCAAAACTAATTAATAAGCACTAACTACCAGAGTATATTTAGCTTATAACAACCTATACTCACAGAACTTACCAACTATTAAGCATTAATCTTAGGATTCAATACTAATTGCTTCTATTTTTTTGGTTTATTTTAAGGTTTTTAAGACACTTATATTAAAGACTAAGATCTAAACTATTTAAATCAAAAACAGATAAGCAACTATGATTATTTAGGCTAGACCTAAAAACACAAATTAAAGTACTATAAGCAAAGAGATTCTAATATAGTCAAATATAATCTGCAGATAAAATAAGCATTTAAGTATAACTATAAGCAGTTTAAACCTGAAATTAGAGAAAAAGGAAAAGAGAAATTACCTTGACTTTCGCTAAAACAAAAGGTACCAATAATGGAGCTACAAGCTCCTTCCATAGTCCGTGTGAATTTATTAATAAGCTGTTAGTGGTAATGCCTTGGGATCTCTTCCAAGTTTACGATTCCCCCTCCAAATAAGTCATATCCATTAATGGTCCATCGTCTTCCAAATGTAAGTGTTAATACTGATTTTTTTAAGGTTTAGGTTAGATTTATTATCTGAATTTTAAAATAAAGCTCTATTTCAGCTTATAGACTTAAAGAGCTTTAAAATGAGCTTATTAGCTTATTGAGACAATTTGGTTATTTGAGAGCTTTTGACTAAAAAGTAAAGAGACAAGAGAGCTTATGATTCGATTTAACTTAAATTTCATTAATGGAAAGTTACTGATTACATTACTTTTAATTTTTATTGTAAAATAATTTTTTATTTTTTATTAAAAAAAAAAAATAAATTAAAAATTAAAAATAATAATTTTTAATAAATTTTTTTAATTTTAAAAAAGAGTAATTTTAATAATAATTAAATTATAAATAAAAAAAAGAAAAAAAGAGATTTTATATAAATATAATTTAATATTATTTATTTAAATATAATAATAAATTAAATATATTTTTATTTTTAATAAAATATATAAAAATTTTATTATTTTTATTAAAAAATAAATTTATTTTAAAAATATAAATAATATATAAATTTAATATCTAAAAAAAATATTAATATTAAAAAAATAAAATTTAATTAATAAATAAATAATAATAAAATTTAAATGTAAATTTAAAATTTATTATAAAATTATAATTTTAAAATTAATAATATAATATTATTTTATAAAATTATTTAAAAAAAATTAAAAAAAAATTTTAAAATTATATATAATTATTAATAAAAATATTTATCTTTTATTATAAAATAATTTTAAATAAAAATTTTTTTATATTATTTAAAAATTAAGTAACTTAAAAAAATAAAATAAAATTAAATAAATAAATTATATTTTTATTTTAATTATATAAATTAAAAAATTTAAAAAAAAAAATAAAAAAATAAAATATAATATAAAGTTGTCTTAAAAAATAATAAAATATTTTATTTTTTATTTATAATATAATTTATTTTTTTAAAATTAATTTTTAAAAAAATTTTAAATTTATATATTTAGATAAATTAAAATTAAAAATAAAAAAAAAAAAAAATATTAAAAAAAAAAGAGATTTAAAAAAAAAAAAAACTAAAAATTTAAATAATAATAATAAAAATAAAAAAAAAAAAAAATTTTAAAAAGAGATTACAAAATATGATAAGAATATTACTATTTAAGGCAAAAATACGAATTTAAGCTTATTTAGGCTAGACTAAAAACTACTAAAAAACCTAAGTTTACGTGGTGGTGTGAGAGGTCGCGTGTGCTAATTATAGCCATTTTGGTTGAAGCTTCCAAGACCTCTTGCCTTGCTCTCCCCAATCCCTAATTCCATGCCATAAAATCTTTTAATCATTGGGGCTTCAATTGTGGCCGTTTGATCAAATTGTGGACACCTAAAGATTGCCAGCGTGTCATTCCCTTTTGGATGTCATTGTGCTTCTTTTGTGAGTGTTTTAGCACAAAACCCACATTCCATTGTGCTTTCACCATTGCTGACGTGTCTCCTCTTGAGAGTGAGCTAGTAAATTCCTTTGATTAGACTGATTTGTCCTTGTAATCTTGTTAATGAGCTCTTGAATAGACTTTCTTGCCCCTTAATTTCAAAAACCCCTTTGATTTGAGTGAATGGTAACTTTGGGACGACGGGTGAATAGTATCCCTTTTGGCGCCCAAAGTTTTTAACTGAATTGGGTTAAATTCAGTTGGAGTTTGGGGAAATTGCAAATCTAGACCCTCTCTTCTTTTATTTCCTTTTTAAGTTATAACATCACTTTCTGAAATTACAAAATTGGTCCTTTGAGTTTTAAAAGAAAGAGTTGGACAAGGTTTTGGGCTTATGAATCCGGGTGAGGCCCATTTAGGGTTTTTCAGGCCCATTAAGGTTTCCTGGGCCCAATAATGGAGGAGGGGACATTTTTGGACTTTTGTGAGAGTTGAGGGACCAAAGTGAAATATTTTGAGGATTTGTCCTTTTGTGTTTGACTTAGTTTGACCATCTTTGACTGATTTTGACTTTCCTTGGTTGTCTTTGACTGAGGCTTGACTTTTCTGGCTTCGGCTTTGTACTCTACTGATTCTCGTGTCCGTGCTTGCCTGATTTTGACTGTTTTCTTGTAATTTTTGATATATCTGTACCTGCACACACAAAACACAAATACAAGCATATTTTTGCCATTTTTGGTCTGTTTTGGGTTTATTTGGACTATTTTAAGCATAAATGGATATGTGTATTTTATACTTATCATTGTTGCATGGTTCCGGTTTAGAGATAATCAAAATTTGCGGTGGACAATTATAACCATTATGAGCACCTTTCCCACAAGACTTACAAGTGCATCGTTGACAGAAGATGTCGTCTAACGAATCACCACACTCGTAACAACAATTGTGGTTAATTTGTAGAGGACTTTGTGAAGAATTTACACCGGGGCCTTGTTTGACAATGAATGACTCTTGATTAACAAAGTTAGTATTGTCATTGGATGACTTGGAAGTGTCTTGGAAGTCTTGAAAAACTTCCTCCAATGTCTTTCGTATTAGAGCACATTGTCGACAATATAGACCATGAACCGGGTCTCCACAATCGAGACAAAAATTTTCAATTTTAAGGGGTCGTTGAGACAAGTCGGGTATGGGAACAAGAATCTTGTCTTCAAGACTCCCTTTTGGACAATGGTATGTGCTTAATTACACATACCTTTTACCTTTAAAAACAAGCTAAAATAACCAAAAGCGGACTTAAAATGCCAAAAATATGCTTGTTTTGCTAATTGTGTTGTGCAGGAACGGATAACCAAGAAAAGGACGAAAAACAAAGCCAAAACGACAAAACCGGACTCGGAATGGAAAAGACTGTGAAAGACAAAGCCAAATCAAAGCCGGAAAGTCAATCAAGTCAAAAAGTCAACAGAAAAGTCAACTGGTCAAAGTCAAAGTCAATCCCTAAACTTATATATAAAGAAGAAAAAAGAGAAAAATGAAGACAAGGGTGCAATCTGTTAGGTCGTAGTTCCTCGGAACAACCCTCCTTATACCCCTCTTATAGTTTGTTTATCAATTAAAGGTGAGCCGTATTTCACAAGTGACACAAAGGCAAGTTTTAAATCTTTTGTTCGGGAACTTATTATGATAATGCTTTAGTTGAAAGCATTATATTGATGATGATTTTTATTGATAATTAAGGATAATGTTTTTATATTTTTGTTTTTTTTTGGTTTTATATTATACTAATACTAATAAAAGAAATTGAAAAATAAGAAAATATTCACAAACGGGAATTTTAACTTCACGAGGGAAGGGTCTCCAAGGCTCGAACACAAACAATCTTGTAAAAATCGCTACACCTCTCCCCGGCAGCGGCGCCAAAAACTGGTTCGGTAATATAGTATATATATAAATATATATCCTAAATACGAAATAGTAATAGTATAGTAAGTATCCCGAAGGATAAGAAAATTACTTTAGGAAAAGTAATAGTCTATCTTCCGAGTGTCGTATCCACGGCGAGAGATGAATTGAAATTCACGAAAGTGTTTTGTTTGATGCTCGAATGTCAAATATTTTTGGTTTTAAAAATTATGGTTTTTAATACTAATAATATAATATAAAAACTATAATAAAACTATAATAACACTAAAACGGGCATGCTCGCTAAATAACAATAAGTGACAATGACAATAAATTAAATAACAATGAACTAAACAACAATCAACGAGCAAATAATAAACGAGCATACCACAAGTTTACGATAAATATGGCAATAATAACAACTAAACTAAGCATAACAATAAGCATAAACGAATAAATCAACAAGTAAACATACTAACTAAGCATGGCAACTAAATGGACAATAATAATAGACATGTTAAAATAAAACTACAACTAATAAAATGGAAATACTCGCTAATCATGGCAACTAAAACTAATAAGCAACAATAATGATATCTAGTCTAAGAAAAACGGCAATACGCATAAACCTAATCGCTAAACATTATAACTAAGCTACGAGCGACAAATGAAACCACGATAATAATAAACTAAACTAAACATGGAAACTAAACTAATAAAAAGCATAGTAATAAAAGACATTTTAAGCAAAATAATACTACAACTAATTAGAATTAAAAAGAGATAAGATTTGGAACCCGAATGCCGAAACCAAATTGATTATAACCACCCGATCTAATAAACTAGTAAACTAGCTTAATAGACCCTTAAGCTCCTCGCCTATGAGTTGAATCGAATACGTCACACAAAAAAATAAAAAATAAAAAAATAAATAAAGGTTAGAGCAAACATGCTATTTCTAACAGTGGCTAAACTTGTATAATGCACTTTTGGTTGCTAAATTCCTAAACACACTGACGAGCATATTGGGCCAATACAGTGGGCTTAACTAAACCATCTTGTCTACTGATGTTGATACTATTTTGTCTACTGATTGCGAAAGTAGGCAATTTGCAAATGAGTATAAACCGATTGATCGTAATTAGCTAAATGATAAGCTACACCGAGAACCTATAAGTACTTCTATTTGAAAACTTCTAAAACGCTAGATCTAATAAAAAAAACACTTGTTGCAAACTAAAACCTTTTACTCTAGACGAAATAAGCTAATCCATATTAAACCGAAATAAGCCGAATAAAAGCAACTCGTGACTTCCTTTGTGATTTCGAATCGAGCGAAATGAGACAATAAGCCAATCGAACCAAAACTACACTTGAAAACATTATCGAACCAAACTTAAATATTTTAAAAAAAAATAAGCCGAGTATAAAAACTCGATGCACTTTTTCATAAGATCGAATCGAGCTAGAGGATTAGAAGAAGAAATAGAAAGGAAAAATAAGCCAACACAAACTGCTTAGAAAATAAGCTCAACTAGTTTAGCTTATTAAATAAGCCAAACGATTTCAAAATAAGAATGAGAAAAAGTTGTGAGAATAAGCAAAACAAGATCCAACAAACTCAAACCATTTTCATTAATAAGCATAAAAGAGTACCTTACAATAAGCCAGAAATTTAAGTTACAATAAGCTGAAAATAAAATAAGCTAAACTAATATTATTTTACTCCTAACTAACTCTTTTTCCAAGTGAGGGGAGCCGATTCTTATATATCCAAGTGTAGGGGGTGCTTTTGTAAATCTTCTCC
Source organism: Tanacetum coccineum (assembly GCA_026074375.1). NCBI lineage: Eukaryota > Viridiplantae > Streptophyta > Magnoliopsida > Asterales > Asteraceae > Tanacetum > Tanacetum coccineum. The sequence goes on along the minus strand of BQNB010005440.1, from coordinate 2,577 downwards.
TCCACCGACTTAATTAATAGCCAATCATTTAGATCGATTCGAGTGACCTCGGATCGCCACAGTATGCAAGGTTGATCAACCGCTTAAAATGAGACACGTTCCCTTTTTTTCTACTTCATGCCCAAGCAAATCTTCACATTCGTTGGATTATTTGTTATCACTTGAAATGAAATGAAAATGCCTCGCCACATGGAGGAATACAATTGGATGAAAAGAATATAGTGGACAATCACATGATGGGGTGGGAATTATTTCCTTCGCACGTGCCTTTCTCTCTATTTTTTTATTTTCAATTGCTTGTTGCGTCCAAATATACCATTTGATCTTGGGCCTTCCTTTTCCATCTTGGGCCGTGTGGTTAGGATTTGAATTGGGCCAAGTTTATTTCATGCGACTTGGGCTGAAACTATTTCATTGTGACTTGAATAATTATAGGTCGGTTCGACCCATTTAAATGGTGTCGGGCCGACCCAATAAGAGATGAAGGCACCGTCGAATTTGATTTTCCGTGCTCTTTCCATTCTCGTGCTCGTTTTTGTCCTTTTCTGAATATCCGTTACCTGCACAGTACAAACACAAAAACAAGCATATATATGGTATTTTATGTGCGTTTTTGGTCGTTTAGGGTAGTTTTATTAAGTAAACGGTATGTGTAATTAAACGCATACCAAACACATATGATTTTATGGTATGTTGGACCCGATTATGAGATTGTTTCCGCATAAGTAGCTATTGTCGAAGTCCTTTATTTCATGAACCGTTAATTGCCTTGCGAGGTGAACGTTAATGCATTAAATAGATCTATTGGGTTTGACAACCCCGTCCGGGGTATGAATCCGAAGGTGAACACCCTGTCAAACGGACGTTTTATGGTTAGAAGTAGTATGTATATGACAATAATACCTTGTTCTGGGGCAATTTGACATATGAAAAGATATATGTTTGTTAACGTTCGGTGTCATAAGCTTAATGCGTGAAAGAAAAGAGATGTTATACATTGTATTCGTTACAATGTTTTCCCGAGAACAAATTATGTGTTCAAAGATTATTTCTTATGGATTATTTTAAACTCTATGAATTTCACTCAACAATCTTATTGACGTTTTAAACATGTTTTATCCCAAGTAACCAAGAATGAAGGCAAGGATGGCGTGAAGGTGTCGTGCGTGTGATGATTGGTGAAAGACTACTTGTGTGTTCCTTGTCTTTCAAAAACAATGACTTAATGTCTTTTAAAACAATGTCTTTTATTTGAAGCAATTGTCTTTCAAATGTTGTAATGGTTGTGGTTACGATTCCTATGGGGACGTAAACAACGCATTTCTCTGATTAGTAATGCAACACATGTTTGTGAAACATCTTTTTTGGGTCGTTTTCTGGTTAATGTTGCTATTTAATAACACCCAATTGCTAATTTCCGCTGCGCAATCAAAAAATACGGGTGTTACAGAATGGTATCAAGAGCCTAAGGTTATAGAGAACTAGGTCGAGTCTTTTTGAAAACCTAAACTATAACGCTACTACACACACGCCAAGACTCCTCATTGCCATTGGTTACATATAGAAAGAGAAGGAATATTTATGCGTGTTTTGTATACATAAATTGTTATGTATTGATATGTATTTATGCACGTGTTGTATGCATAAGTTGTTATGTATTGGTATATTTATGCATGCATTGTATGCATAGATTGTTATGTGATTATAAAATTATTATTATTATACATGTTATATTTGAGATATTAACTGAACGAGAATGCCACAAATTATGAATTTCTGTTTGTTGCGCAATTATGCGAACTATTATTTTGGATAGTAGTATTCTTATTGGAACGCTATTGAATAAGTATTATATGATATTTATAGATTATCATGGCGAACATAATTCCTCCCAATCATGTGGATGATTTACCCGTAGTTGAGCCGAATGAACCCGATGATGTTCCTGTTATTCCTGAGCCAGTCTTAGTAGATGAAGACGAGGACCCGAAAGAGGAAGAATTTGAGGATGAAGAAGAACCTCAAAAAAAGAAGATATGAAAATAGACATTGAGGAAGATGAGAATAAGCCAGAGTTGACATTTCCTTATGAAGAGATGGATCCTCTTAACCCTCCGCCACCTGCTTCTGACTCAGAGCCTGATGATGTGATTGAGGTTGAGGACACGGTTGAACCCGAGGATGAGATGGTTCCTGCTAGTGTCTATGAGGTAGGTGAGTTGTCTACTGCTACTTTCATTTAAGAGGATGGTGATAGTTTACTATCTGGCTTATGAGAAGGGACACTGACTCTCTTTTTGGTCGGATTGCTTCTATTTCGAGATGACTGTGTGGTCGCGAGACGGTGCATGCATTGGTCAAGAAGAAAGGGAAGGCAAAGGATAAGTTCTATGGTAAGCTGATTTTGGATTTGGGTAATGAAGTGCGCTCTAGTGTGGAAGAAGGAGCAGCTGCAATGGAAAATCTGGTTAGAAAGTTGGGTAATGTTGAAGAAAAATCTAAGGTAAATAATTGAGGAAAGAACTGGAAGAAGCAAGATTAGCAACATACTTCTTCGTATGTAGAATGAACGAGTCG